>JAWQRJ010005131.1:0-10482 GCA_033557515.1 Diorygopyx duplodentatus
ATCTCTATTGTGTTTTTGACAAAAACTTCTTATATCAAATAACAAACAACCACATAAAAATAATCTGTTTAAATAAAAAATAATATAAAATAAAATTGTAACATGTATTCTATCTAGCCTTCTCGAAACTGTAATTGCAAGATTTATTTTGGCTACGGAAAGGCCGCTTCATACAGAGCGTAGTTTTAACAATCGTGCTTCTCTCTCTCAAGGTTGCAAGCGTACTCCGTGCAGTATCTAACACAATGTAAAACCCCGCTTTTTAAGGTATTATTTAACATAGCCTTTCAATGGCTTAATAAAAAAAAACAAATTTTTAATATGTGATTAAGAACTAAATTCCCTATATTCAGGTATTTTTTATTTTAATTTTCGCTCCTAAGTTTTTATTCTAGTTGCTTCCAAAGGCAGGGGTCAATACTTTTGACGGCGATAGTAGGAGATTATCGCAGAGACAATGGCCTCAGAAACATCGGTTGTCTCCATACTCAAGATGAGCAGACAGCTCACCCAAGAAGAATTATGGACTTCTTCAAAAGAACAGAACTTCTGTAGATGATTGTAATAGCTAGATGGTACAATAAGTGAAGAGGCGGCAGTGCAGAGATCTTTTTTAACCACCTTTGGGGTAACAGTACCTCATATGAAAATTGCTCAAGTTCATGAAGCATAGCAGATTAAATATATCATCATTTGGTTGGTTTTCCATTTTTTATGGTAGTTTCAGTTCCTGTTACAATTCGCTGAAATATTTGTTCTGGGTGATTACTGAAGAATTTTGCTTTTCACTTGTTACCCCTTGCCTAATAATAATACCTCCTAAAAGTCATTCTTAAAGGTAGAGCTTAGATGGTATTGTGGCTGCTTACCACAAGCAATATTTCACTATTTATCAGTAAAATAGCGCTTAATTAGTAATACCTGAATCAATTTTAACTCGATCTTTGCAATGAAAAATATTTCCTTCCATTTATAAACCATTAAACCTTTTGACAATCAATATTACCTGTAGTTTTTTAGGCGTTTCTTCACAAATACCAGCTCTGACTAATTCATATAAACTTTATTTTCCCTTCACTCATTCGTTTTAAAATTTTAAAAACTTCAAAAACTTACGATTTTTGTTGTACGAAAAAAAATTGAAATTTTAGCGCTTCTATTGACTATAGTGTAGTATTCAACCTGCCAATTATTGTTCTAAAACATTTTCAGGGAACGTTTTCGTATTCAAAATGCCAGTAGTATCTACCCTCACCATCACAAATCGGATTCGGATCAATTACACAATTAATGGATAATTACTTGGTGTAGCCTCAAATTAATTGCTTCTATCCAGTTTAGTAAATAATTGATATTAAGCTTGGGATTTTGGCTTACAACTAACCTAGTATCTTTACCTGTAAGAAAGCATATTACTGGAAGAAAATTAGATGAAAAATAATTCCTGAATTAATTGCTTTCCAAATATCTTAAGTTTGTATCACCCAAAATAGGGGTAGAAAATAATAATTTTTGTAGGCGATGGCAAAGTAAACTCTTAAGTAAAGTAAGTACTGTAGAGTTAGGGTTAACGTATTTTATTTTTTCATGAAATGCCTTTAAGATTTGCTAAATCGGTTGTCAACTTTAAAAGTTTACGGGAATTTTCTGTTGAATCAGCTTATTAAATTCTTGGAATAAACTTTTATCCTTCACCATTCTCTTGGAAATAGATTTAATTCGGCAATTATCAAAGTATGGAAAAACGCAGATGATGATCTTCTCTTCACCGTAATTCAAAAGTGAAAATCAAAATTAATTATTGCCTTTTGCTGCAAGTGACAAAAATGTGTAACAACGTTATTCGACATTTTTTGAAGTGCGCATTATTCTCTGCTAATTCGTTCATATCCGCACGTCCGCTAAAGCTTATTTATTATTTTGTTCCTTGCTGCACAGAAACGAGGTCGCTTTTTGCGGTGAAACATTTTCCCCGCCGTTTTCTAGTTTTATGCACCACTAAGGCGGTCACTCAAAACCGTATGTTGTTGCTTGGTGTGGTCTGTTCTTTTTTTTTGTTTTTCACTCCTCTGGCATACCATTAGCGGTCCAGGCCTGCGGAAGATTGATGACTCGCGTTGAGAAAACTGTTGCGGAGCATGTTAGTGTGGCGCTCCAGTTTGGTCGAAGCAGGCGGTGCATGAAAGCCCGTCTCATGAATTAAGTGTAGGTGGCGCCCCTAAGCGAGATACTGAAACGGACTTCCCGCAAAATACTTGGAGAGAAATAGAAGGTGTTTTTTTTCCTTGCTCGAGTTATTCATAGTATTCCACATATGCGTTATTACGCTTGATGACATTGACTCTAAGTGATGACATTAAGTGGTTGCATCAAAATCTGAATGACCACTACCAAAAATATTATGCACTCAATTTTTTTTTATCAGGGTCAGTTTTACTTACCTTTGAGTATGTGGCCACATCTTGATATTCTAACCTGAAAGTATAAAAAGTAATGTTAATTTCAACTTTTTTTTTGTTATTTCACATTTAAGTTTAACATGAGCAAAAAGGCGATATCCTGACATCGTGTCAACTTCTGTAAATATACTAAAGAGATGATAACTTCTTCTGCAAATAAACTGCACCACATGAAATATCCCCAAACATAACGTGCTCATTGTTCATACATGACCCTACAACTGTTTGCCTTTCCTGCATCTTTCGTCGTTGGTATGTTAGTATTATTCCCCCACTGCTACCGGAAATCAATAGAATTCCAATTAATCGCGTATTTAATTGCATTATGCGCTGGCTCTGAACGTTATCCCCTTCAAATATGGCGACCATGCCACGTGCAGGATCAAATAGACTAATATCGCAATAATGCTTTGAGTATTCAACATTGCACCACCCAACATATATTCCCAGTAAGCCTAGTATTAACAACGGAGGATACATCGATGTGCATAATGATGTGCATCTACATATAATAGTATGTGATCTTTTGGATAGAGAATGAGAAGATTAATACAGTTTTCAAAAATAGTTCCCTCTTTAGTAAATAGCAATTAAATAAGGTCAAACTGTTTTATTTGTAAAAAATTAATGTAATAAATATGGTCATTCATGAAGTAAACCGCATAGCAAAAAGACATACATCCGATGATTCTAAATTATGTCTACCCACGTTGCACTAAATGCAATGTTACGAGCCTAGAAACCTGGAAGTACATGCAATTTACAAAAAAAATACCTTTATTTATTCTCAGGACGATTGCTAGCTAATGTAAAATAAATTCTAGATGGCCCAGTTGGTATCAGAGACCCAGACAAAGTTTAAAAGATTTACCATTTATAAACATGGAAAGTAATGCTGTAAACATAATAATAGTAGACCTAGAGCTTTAATTTTACATGGAGACCTTGTGTCTTCATACAAAGAAATTATGTAACATATATTACAAAACGTGTTATTTGCGCATTTGTATTATTATAGACCGAGCATTGGCGCGCATATAATTTCCTCCTAGAGGGCATTTTCAGTATGTTTTGTGCTTTATTAATATATTTAGTATCAGTGCACCCTAATTACATTAGTACAAAAATATTTTCTAGTAAGACATTTTTGGTTTATGGTCTGTTTTTTAAATAGCAGGAGCAGATTAAATATCCCGCGAAAAAATTCCATCACTTTGACAACGTTTACAACATTATTTTCGTGGAAATATTTTTCGTGCAAAATAGAACAAGTGACAAATAGAAGAATTAATCCATGAAATTAAGCTGTGACACTTCGATGGCTTAATTGACACTCACAGGGCCATTTATAATTTTTATTGGTCCTAATGACAGCAGTGCAGAATACGATAGTAGCAGTAATTAAATTCTATTAGAATCAAAATTTGGTGAATTAAATTTATTAACTCTATTTGTGTGTGAATATTGGCAAAGTATTGTTAAACTCATAATTTCTCGGGAAATGAATTTTGGTCGTCAGAGTTTGAAATAAAATGTAGAATAAAAATTTAAATCAGCAAAAGACTCAAAATCGTCACTACAGATGAAAATAAACACATTCAAGTATACTATAGTAGCAGTAATTAAATTCTATTGGAATAAAAATTTGTTGAATTAAATTTATTAACTCTGTTTGTGTGTGGATATTGGCAATGTAGAGTTAAACTCATAATTTCTCCGGAAATGAATTTTGGTCGTCAAAGTTTGAAATAAAATGTAGAATAAAAATTTAAATCAGCAAAAGACACAAAATCGTCACTACAGATGAAAATAAACACATTCAATTTGCAATTATTATATAAGATATTTAAGAACAATCGACGGTTATTTATTTTTGTAGTTTCATTTACTATTTTATCAGGGTATAGATGTTTATGTCTAGCTATCTCCATCTCATCTCCCCCAGTAAATCCCTCTTTGATTTATCAATATAATGAAGAAGTTTTATGTAGGTTTATTGAATGATTGTGATGTTGAATATGTTTATTGTCGGTTGAATTTTTATTTATTTATTTTAAGTGTTGATTAAATCTAGTTTTAATATTTCTGCCTGATTGACCGATATAAACGGAGCTACATTCCTTGCAGTTGATTGGATAGATTCCGCTTTTTTGATATTTATCAATTTTCGGTTTATTGTTGAGAAGACTGGTTTTTTTGTTAGATCGAAAAGAAGAAGTGATGTTATATTTATTAACGATTTGTTGTGTAGTTTGACAAAAGTTTACCGCGCTATTGTAAAGTGACGTGTTTTTGTTTTTGGTTGTAGTGTCGCTATGTAAATAAAAACGACCTCTAGTAGTCCATGAAATTTTTAGCAAAGCATCAATCAAGCTATTAAACCGCACAAGAAGTTCTACAATGTTTACATAGGTTATGTCAAATGTCAAATTTGTGAAGTAAGTTCTTTTAGAACTTCTTGTGCGGTTTAATTTGATGCTTTGCTAAAAATTTCATGGATTACTAGAGGTCGTTTTTTATTGAACATACTTTACATTTAATTATGTTATTACTGTGGATTCTATTGTATATATTTTGTGCGTCAGAGAAAGTATAATTGCGATATTGCATATAATATTAATTTTTGATTGAACTTATCTTCTTGTAGGGATGAGAATAGAAGCCTGTTGAAAAGAAAGTTGAAGGTCGCTGTTTTTGTTTTATTGTTAATATAAGAATCTTTTGGGATTACGAAGTCTGTTGCGGTAGATTTTCGGTATATTTCAAAATTAAGTTTGTTGTTATCTGTGTCTCTAGTAATAGTAAGGTCGATGTAAGTTATAGTTGTTTTTTTTTCTATCCTAAACTCCAGGTTACCTAAATGATTTAATAAATAAGAGTAGACTAATCAAATGTGAGTTGGAACTTTGAAATAGGATGAGTATGTCACGTCGACGACATACTCATCTACCGTAGAAAGTGATAGATGCGGCGAAGATTTTATTATTGTTGGAAAAAGTATATAATATATATATATATAAATTATATTCAATTTCCTTATATATATATATATATATATATATATATATATATATAGTATATAATATACGTATATATAATGAATATGGTCAACATAGAGGGTGTCAGTTTGAAAATTATCACTCCAAATAATTGGAAAACTAACAAGGATATCAAAAACACATTTCGGGAGATCATATGATAGTAAGGGGCACCTTTAATTGCAGTCAAGGACCTTCAATTGTCACTCTGTGAGCAAGGTTTCGGTAAGAACATTTAGAAAATACAAAATCAACTGTCAATAAACATATTAAAAATCGTAATCATACAACAGACGTACATAAAACTCAACTTCTTCATTATATTGATAAATCAAAGAAGATGGATTTACTGGAGGATGTGGAGATAGCTAAACATAAACACCTATATTCTGATAAAATACTAAATGAAATTGATAGTTTGAATAGTAAAAAAAATTGAACCAATTGTTTTTTAGATAAATTAAGGATTTAAATTCAAATAATATCAATTCAGCGCCAGCCACAAATTAATTAATTATCTAAGTATTAAGATTTAATATATATTTAAGTCTGGTAAACAGCTGAGTTCAGTTAGGATTCTCGACGTATTTCCATGTTCCTGTGCAGTTACATTTTAATTTGTTTACTTAACCTAGACGGGAAGACGTTTGATCTATATTTCATCTAGTCTTTTAAAATTTTATATTTGCAATTTGCTCAAAAACAATGTACTTAGTGGCATTACGCATGACACTAGCTTTAGAAATAATAATGTAATTTCCCGGCCCGTCGACCGACATTGTCCGAAACAATTCTAACCACTATCTAATATTAAATGATTATCTAATCTAATATTATATGATTTTAAACATTTATAATTATCAATTATAAGTATTGTAAGTAACGGAAATTTGTAGTTACACGTATACGCTTTTTGTGTTAAGATCTATTTTATATTGTTACAATGCAATAGTGCCAAAATAGGACATTTGCTTTATACAGATAAGTAATGCCTACATTAACTAACCTAATTTTATTTCATTACAATTGTCCACCTTTTCAAATTTTGAAAACAATACTTAAATCAAACGAGTTTTTTAGCAGGAGAATGGGGTATTGTTCAACAATAAAGGAATTAAACAAAATACACTGACATATCACATATCTTTAGTACACTTATAAGAATGATACTATCCTCATAATTTAAACAAGGTAAGAGAATATACCAGATATTTTAAATAGTATTTGATCATTATAGATTCACGACTTTCCTAGAACCTGTTAATTTTTTAAACGAATTTTTGGTTGTCAACGAAACAGTCTATTATGTCTGGGTTTTACGAAACTTCTTGGTTTTTCTCATGTTTTATTATGTCCTTACTAACACAAATTTATTGAAAACGAATAAATTCGAGTCAGTACCTGATGTATGGAATAAATTTATTGCTAAGTATCGGTTATATTACATCCCTGCCGGAAATATAACGACAGATAAACATCTCTTTCCTACGAAAGACATGAGTTGCTGAAAGTTTTCGTTTGGAAAGTATACTTGTGGAATCAAAATACTTACGAAATGACCAAAGTTTTTGACTATGTTGTCATTAAACTTTCGGGACCATATTGAACTTTATGCAACACAAATCATGCGAATGAATTAACTAACTGTAATTGTTGGGGTACCAAGCGAAGACCAAAACATAGAACTTCGATGTAATAGAGTTTTACAACAAAACAAAAATTTTAAACACGGATTTGATTGTTTAATACTTTTGTTGCTAGGATGTTTGCTTCTTTGAAATGTCGTAGATTTTATTAGTTTAGAGAGAAAACCATCATCATTTCCAAAATATAAGAGAAAGCAATGCTTATAATTTCAAGTTTACCGCCTGCAATTACCAAAACAAAATTACCTCAGTGATTTAAGAAATTCTTTTTCTTATAAAAGTGCAAATTTTAAATAAACAGGATATAAAAATGTTAAAGGTAAGCGATACTTGTAAGAACATATTTCAGATTGTATCGTTTGAAAAACAAACAATCAATCTAATTTAATCCCACATTAAATTATTGCTTACACCCTGAACATTACATAAACAATCAAAATTGTTTGCGTAAAACGATAGAACACCACGCCGATCTTTTATTACGATATTTTCAAACAGCATTTTTTTGCGCGACCATCTATTTTAGGAGTTACGGAACCAACGTCAGATTAAACAAATCCGCAGATGATTTAGTGATCAGTCGCAGATGCAATTTTGGCGATTAGTGGTTGTTTTTGTCCGTACGGTATGTCCGATCGGGAAAACCATAAACACCACCTACCGACATAAAAGTTGCACGTTTGGCCGCCGCTCGTTTATTCCGCGGGTTTATGGACAGCGACGGAAACGTCGGTGCTTTGAAAAAGGGACTTTATTTACGGTCATTTAGATGCATTAATCTGATAGGGCATGATGCACTTGAAAGGAATTCGATTGAGTGTACTCGCGCTCTAATGGCGACCCTCTTTAATATCTGCTGTAAAAAGGAAATAATTGGAAAACGTAGGGTGTATCGTGAATCATTCATTCCCACTCGTTAGTATTAAAGCTGCCATTAATGATCTGTTATAAATTATATAAGAACTTCTTCTTCTCATACATCTCGATAATAACTAAACTTTTATGGTCTTTCATGGCCTCTCTCAATTTGTATCTTCTTAATCAACAGTTGAAGATTGCGTTTTTTAAATTTAATAAAAAGCTTCGTTCTTCAGATATCTAGGATCTGTTCCAAGTTTACATCTGCCTACGTGACTTTGTTATGAGTTCGCGTGTTTTTATACCTTGAACATACTTTTATTACCATATACGGTGACAGTTATTATCAGTCCAAATAACTCAACTTATAGTTTCATAATTCACTGGTCTCAGCCAATCACTGAACCACCAATCCGCAATTCAGTGTTATGTTGGCAAATCAAATTTCAAAACGTCCGCCATTCCGCCTTCGAATTTGAATTCGACTTGGTTAATGGCTTGTTAACGATCTGCCTACTTGACAGCTGTTTTGTGCAACAAAGTTGTCAAGGTGGCTATGCTGACAACTCATTAGACGGCAATTTTATGATTATTTAATAGGGGTAGAAAAGGAGAGGGGCCTCGTAGGATTAAACGTCATCTTCGCTAATAATGACATCATAATAATCGTAATCGCTCATATAACAAATTGTTCAACAGTTTTATTATCACTCAGATTAAGAAATTAAGGTAAATGCGATAAAAACAATTTTTTTTTTGAGTTCTAGTTTTCTGTATTGTTATATTTGCTCCGATGAATGACGGACGCCAAGAAAAACAAAACAAGGGAAGGGGTATTTTTTTATTCCTGTCGTATCGTTGCATCATAAGTTCAACTGGTTATCTTAAAGTGGTTAGGGGTTAAAAAATAACTCGTTAGTGTTCATTTTTAACCAGGTCAATGTATTCATAGTTCTCCCAAAGATGTAGTGCGTTTATGAGATTACCTTCATAAATACTTTATAGGCAACCCTTCATAAAATTCAGCAAATAAATACCTCGCAGCCGACCGACCATTCATATAATTCAACAAATACGTGCATTGACTAACGTTATTTTAGGGAACTTACTCATTATGATGCAATTAAAAGGTGAAAAAATAGAGAAATTTAAAGACCATCTCTCAACTACAACAAACAATTTATCTCCTTTCGTCAACAAAAGAATTATACAAAACTGCATTGTCATTCAACTCATTGGTCTCAATATGACTTTTATGTAATGTGATTCAACTTTCTTAAAAAGAAAGCTCAAAAGTATTTTTAAATACTACGTACGTTCTTTAATAATCCAAAATAATTATAAATTCAATTTAAATATCAAAATTCCTTGATGTCTCGAAAAACGATTCCCCTGCCTTATATCAAATAGCTCGAAATTTACAACGTTTCTATATTCATATAATTCACAAAAAAAAACCTAAATTTTCACTCGAAATATCTGATGAACTGCGACAACAATATGAAGAACATAGAAGAAGCTTTCATTAACAATGGCTATGCAAAATGGTCGTCGAATAAATAAATAAACAAGACATCAGAATTAATTTGTCACATTTTTATTTCAAATTAAAATTTGCAAATATATACCACAACGAAAACATGATAACTAAAACTAAAATAAAACATTTAAGGCATTTAAAGTAAGACATATAAATTATAAGGCATGTATCTGATGACTAATATGTGCCTGCTTTAAAGTACACAGCCTGTCCAGGTTTGGTTTGATATTCGAGATAAACACTCTGAGCTCCATTTCTATTTCAAGTTTGTTTCTTTATTTAAACTTCAAAGCAGCTACAGTAGAAAAACCAATTTTGCTAAAGTAAGAAGGAGAGTAAGGTAGCAATATTGGAAACGCTTTTGCTTTAATAAAATAATTGTTGTCCTCTTCTTTTTCCTTGTCGTGAATTGTATTTCTTATCACTGCAATATTATATAAGTTTCTTTTCAAGATAAATAGTGTCCCGGAGCGGGTTCGATCCCCGCTCCGGGACACTATTTTCTTCATTCAATTTCCTTAAAAATTACTACTATTAGGTTAAATGTAAATAATTATAACATCACGGAGTGCGTCCTAATCCAGTTTTTCATCGTTATTTCAATGTGACTGGAGCGTTTGCATACTGACATATGGACGTCGGACGCATAACTTACTTTGACATTTTACATTCAATAAACATGAATGTAAAAACGTGTTTCCAACGAGCGGTATTCGAAGTCTCGGATAGCTCAGTTGGTAAGAGCAGTCAACCGGTGATTGGAAGGTCGCGGGTTCGAACACTACCATTAGGTTAAAGAGTCCTCGGATAGCTCAGATGGCAGAGCAGCCAACTAGTGATTGGAAGGTCGCGGGTTCGAACCCCGCTCCAGGACACTATTTTTCTTCATTCAATTTCCTTAATACATACATATATATATATATATATATATATATATATAT
>JAWQRJ010005132.1:0-10482 GCA_033557515.1 Diorygopyx duplodentatus
TATATGAAGATAGCTTAGAAAACATAGTTACATACCTCGCTTTCTTCTTCTTCTGATAAATCCGTTAATTCCGTGTAGTTTTGCTGATATGCAGCACGTTCCCGATTGGGTAATGCATAAACTTCATCCACACTTAATATTTTCAATGCTTTATAATACAAACTCATATTGTATATGTATCTTACAACAAAGTAAAGTAAATACGTTTTGAATAAATCTGAACACTTTGGAAAACAAACGTAGACTAAACAAAATGCGTAAGTAACATCAATAAGGGATAGTAATAAAAACGACCCTTCGAGTTTATTGTGGGTTATTCCACTATTCCAGGAATAACCATACCCTGTTTACCTGATTATCCACCCTAATAAAATGTTTGCCTCCAATTTACAATACTTAAGAAATTTTAAATTGGCTGGGGTTATTTTCATCTTTGTGCATGATTCAGCTCAATTTGTACCGTCAATTTTTATTTATATGTATACAAAAATATGATAACACAAGAATAACACATTAACATCTCGAATTTAAGGAACATTATAGGACAACTTCATTACATTACATATAGAAAGATGGAAATAATCTGTGCATACCCTGGTATATTGGTCGTGTTGCAGAGGGGTATCTATTTAGTCGTGCACACAACGGTTTCATGTGACATTCAATCATTGTTGATCACTGTGTATAAGTATTGTAAGCAAGAAAAAGATCGTTTTTACAATAACTTAGAAATCTCTTCAACAAAGGTTAAAAACTGGTTAACATTAAGTTTAAAGGTGCGAAAATACTCTGTATTTTCGCAAATTCGGTTCATAAGTTTACCATGTTGGCAGAACTACTAGTATATTACGACTAATTTTTTTGCAACAAAATTCTGATAAATTTTGTCTAAGTACAACAGATTAAAATAATAGCTGGTAAGCTCTTTATTGTTTTGTTACTATTCCCACCATTTTTATTTTTTTTTTATCAGACCCGACTGTTTCGACGAAGAGACACGCCTCAAAAAATGCTCGGAAGACCTCAAACGCAAGCTGGAAGACCTGAACGGCGAGGCGACCAACGAGATCGCCGAGCACCTCAACGTGGCCGTCGACAGTTCGGTCTCGAGCGTCCGCTACTTCCGGATCCAGCCGGACGGGCCGCGCGTCAAGGAGGTCTCCCTGAAGAACCCGCTGTTCTTCCGCTACTTCACCGACTACGACGAGCCGCGCGGCCTCAAGGACCACGAGGCGCTCGCGTACGGCGACAAGTCGCGCTACCTGATGGCGCACAACGGCTGGGTGATGAACTCGGACCCGCTGCGCAACTTCGCCGCGCCCGACTCGAACGTCTACCTCCGGCGCGAGCTCATCGCGTGGGCGGACAGCGTGAAGCTGCGGTACGGCGAGGCGCCCGACGACTGTCCGTACCTGTGGCAGCACATGCGCGAGTACGTCGAACGGGTCGCGCAGCTGTTCGACGGCGTTCGGTTGGACAATTGCCATTCGACGCCGATTCCTGTCGCGGAGTATCTGTTGGATTGCGCGAGGAAGGTGAAGCCGGATTTGTACGTGGTGGCCGAGTTGTTTACCAATTCCGATCAGAAAGATAATATATTCGTTAATCGGCTGGGAATTACGTCCTTGATAAGAGGTTAGTGTTAATGTTAAGTAAATAACGTTATTCTCTTCTTGTGCAAAAATTTCAGAGGCTATGGCTGCATGGGACTCCCACGAACAAGGTCGCCTCATTTACCGTTTCGGCGGAAACCCTGTGGGTGCTTTTTACCAACCGAATGTTAGGCCGATGGTTCCGTCCATTGCTCATGCGATTTTCCTCGATCTCACGCACGACAACCCGTCTCCCATGCAAAAACGTTCCGTCTTCGATCTCCTGCCGTCTAGCGCTTTGGTGAATATGGCTTGTTGTGCAAGCGGCTCGAATAGAGGTTATGATGAGCTGGTTCCACATCATGTAAGTAAGAGTGGAATCTGTGAACGGAAAGTTTTCCAAAAACTTTTTTGTTTTTGGTTTAGATTCATGTAGTTGACGAAAAACGTCAATACACCGAATGGACTGATGAGCCCAAGAATATAATGTACGACAATCCGAAGTTTGCGTCGAGGAATTCCGGAATTATTGCTGCGAAGAAGGCTTTGAACGATTTGCACTTTCAATTGGGGTTGAATGGATATGATCAGGTATGAAATAAATTTTTTTAATTTATAAAATCCACATTAATTTACGAAATAAAATCGTTTTCTTTAATGACCTATTAGGTTTACGTCGACCAAATGGACGCAGACATAGTAGCGGTTACGAGGCACAATCCAAATACCCACGAAAGCGTTATAATGGTTGTTTTTACGGCTTTCAATCATCCGGATCCGAACGAGGAAATTTATCAAAGAAATATCAAACCTTTGACGGTAGAAGGAACGTTAGATGAGATTGTTTTGGAAGCGTCTTTAGGACACATAGCTGGAATGTAAGATTACAATGTTTTAATGCTCAGGTTGCCAAAAAGAATGCCTGTTAAATTTTAGTCTTCACTTTGTCAGATTACCAGATAGTAATTATTTTTGATCGTAAGGTACGGTTTTTGTGAATTAATATTTTTAGGGGAGGAACGGGATCGCGGTATGCTAGAATTAACAGCTTCGACAAAGACACTCATTACGTTAATGGGTTAAATGAGTATGGGTTGACCATGCGCCAACATATTCAACTGTCGGAGTCGGACGTTTTCAAATGGATCGACACCGACAGGCCGCACGTTACTGTATTGGGGTTCAAGAATTTTAAGCCGGGATCCATCGCTGCAATCAAGTAAGTTGACAAATTTTCTTTTAAACTTGTCGTACCGGGTGAGACAACTCCTAACTTTCTCAAGATATCAAACGAGAAATCAATATATCGTTTAAAAACCTGTTTAAAACAATGGATTACCGCTTACACAGAATACTATACTATATATACTATATTATACTATCATAGATTAAATAAAATTAAAATTATTTTTGGATAGATAATTCAAAATATAATTATACCGTTTCCGAGACAAATTTGAAAGAAAAATGTCATTTTCAATTTCCAGAGTTACAAACTAGAATACTTTACATGCAAACCGTAACGAAGCCATTTATGTAAAAATTTGTCGTATGGGAGTTAGTATGCTTTAAGTGGATTTTTTGCCTCTGGGGATTAACGTAAACAGTTTATCACAAGACTAATTTGTAATTTCAAAGTTTTTCACAGTTAGTCACTTTGAACAAGTATGTAACAACGACGAGCTTTAAACACTTTCCAAAAATAAATAACAGGAAAATAAAACAATAGTGTAGGAAAATGAATTTTGTTTAAAAATTGCCTACGTGCCGAATATAATAGCAAAATATAAATGCAAGAAAATTTCCTTTCGTAGACCGATTTATTTATCACTGAATTATTTGCTTTCATCTAGTCTTCTTTATATAGCTGGATGGTTAATATTTATAACGCTCCTATAAAGATTGCAGAAGTATTCCTTAAGTCGATTCTGTGAATTTAGACCTCAATATTCTAAATGTACATCTCCAATTACATTAATCTCATCTTAACTATTTAAGTAATTATATGAATTTTAGAAAGAAATAAAAAAAAATTAATTTTAAAATTACATAGTAATTTTATGTAAACGAATATTATTGGCATTGGGAAAAAGTTTAGAAATTATATTTTTTTGCCCAATCATGATTAATAATTTTTTTTATTAATTTTGGGTGATTCTGCGCGAACTACAACGATCGATATTGAGGAAAAATATATTAAGGAAAAATCTGAAAATTTGGTATTGTACTAAGACCATTGGGAGACCTTTGGCTAAAATATTTTCAGGGTATTACCACTTTCAGTTATACCGAAAGTAGAATCCAACTTTCTTATTTTAAACGGAACACCTCATATGTTACCTCAATTTTTATTAATTGTATTACATTTTTAAGTACAAATTGTAAGTACATTTCGCGTGTAATGTCATATACCTAAATCTAATCGTTTTAGACTTACTTAGGTCCGGTCCTATAAGCAATCTGATTGGAAAATTCAAATCTGAAAATTCAAAATACTCTAACGTGATTGGCTAACCTTGTTGTTAACTTGATCACGAACTTAACAACGCTTTATGCAACTGGGCCTTAAAGTTTTAAGTCAAAATTGACGTTTGCAGACTGGCAAACAATTATAATTTTTTTTAAAATGGAAAAGAACCTACGTTTACGATTTCTGTTTAAAGTTGTTCGGGGTGTTTGAAAAATATACGTCTTTTTCAAAAATGGAATTGAAAAAATTACTAAAAGTCAATTTTTTCAAATGGAAGGCCCCTATTTTTATTATTATATCTTAAGTAGCATTCAAATCAGGAGTATCTCAATAATCAATTCTACGGAATTTACGGAAACAGGTTTCATCATTCTCTAGTCATGCGTTTGAAAGACACTGATTTTTCAAGAAGAGTCATATAAACCTTAACTCCTTTCTAAAATATCTCAATGAAATACACAATAACCTTAAACTTACCTTAGGAGTAGAAAAAAAAAACAAAACAATTTACTTGCCCTCACCATAACTAATAACAATAACTTTCCCACCGTTGATATATACAGGAAACCTACTTACATTCCCACAATAATTCCCTATGACTCATCACATTGTTTATCTCACAAGACAACTGTTTTCCGTTCCTTTGTATACCGTGTTTTTAAATACCCTCTAACTCCAGAAACACGAGAAAAAGAAATAAAATTATATCCAAACAACTAACTCCCGATCTAAAAACGATCCTTTGTACACTCCCAATACTAATCCAATTACCTTAACAGAAATATCAAATTCTAATAACAAAATAATTTATAAACCTTTATCTTTTAATGACACAAATTTAAAATCAACAAGCATTTTCAATAAATATAATATAATCCCCTTTTAAAACAAATAATAAACTTTTTATAATGTTTTACAATCATAAACAAAAAATTCCCACTCTAGGAAAAAACGGGACATACTTAGTTAATTGTAATCACTGTGAAGGGTTATACGTAGGGCAAACCGGGCGCAAACTTGGTAAGCGTATCCAAGAATACAATTCTAAACCAAGCTCAACTTTATTTAAACATACGCTACAAACTGAACATAAAGTAAACTACCAAAACATTAAAATTTTACATGAAGTTGAAAATGGACGGAAGATGGATTTTTTAGAACAGTTGGAAATTGGAAAACACAAACACAACAAAACTGTTTTTTACTAATTAATTTTTTAATTCTTTCAAAAAAAAATTTTCATGTAATTTCATTTTTTAAATTTTGTGCCCCCCTTTTTAAATTAAGACTGATGATGGTCCATGGATTGAAACCGGTATCATTAAATAAATAAAAGAAGTTTAAAACTCTTTCAGGAACTTACTTACCTTGACCAAGCTGGCATATACCACCAGATATGAACAAAAGATAACATTATTTTAAAGAGTTGGATACATAGAAATTTGACCCTAATTAGCTGCTGATCAACTGTCGTTATAACTATATTGTTCCCCCAAATATCACTTTAACGGCTAAGCTAGCATATGTGGAGATATAAACTATAAGGCCCAGTTAACTATAATAACATCGCAATAGGAAGTCAAGTGCTGCAGAAAAACTGAAACTTCATCGTTAACGATATTGTTAACTTTGTCGTTAAACTAATTGTTAAACTGCTAAATTCATCGTTATCTCAAAAATGAGTTTCAGAAAGCATTGTTAACCTTAAAATGAAGTTCATTGTTGAATGCATCTTAATAAAAGTTGGAACATCAATCGTCAGGGTAAAAATAAGAAAATGACCAGGCCATTATTAGTTCATTGTTAAGTTCGTTGTTAACTGACAACTGGCAAAAATTGTTTCCAGAAACTCAAGCCATTAACATGTTGTTAGCTAACAATGGATAACAAATCTTCTCCATTTCTCTACAATAATGATTGTTCATATTTAGGGTTATATGGCGATTAAAAAATCAAAGAATGGAGAACGTTTAGCGTCTCTTAGTAATCTTTATTAATTTCTAGGATTATTTGGTGAGTAATAAATTCTGTAGGTGAATGTTTTTATAACACCTTTTATATTAATTCCCTTTAACATTCATTTCCTGCCAAAACATAATTCGGAATTAGAGCAACAGTTAACAATTAATTATGAACTGTTCAATAAAAAATTACAATACTTTCGTTACCAAACTTACAAGTTTACCAAGCCAGTTAGTAGTAACGATTTCTCTAATTAGCTGGAGCAAAAAATTGCGATTACAGCAACTAAGTAAAAATAGCTTCATGCGCATTCAGTTTTTCGAAACAACACTTTTGTAGTGATATATGCCAACTTGACCGCCAAACTGTAATGTACTCTCATTTTTTCAGATTGGATAATGGCAACTAAATAACAAACTACTTTCTGCGTATAGAGTTTTTCAAACGGTTGTTGTTTTTGTTGGCATTGACCCATTGAAGCAACATAATAGTGATTATAATGGTTTCATGGTGGTATATATATATATGCATCAAGTTGGCAGGAACATCGGTTTTTCGAAAATATTTGGTGCAATAAAATCGCAATCAGTTAGCAACAAATTCATCTGCATCGAGTTTTCCATAATAGTATTTTCTAGTTGGTTTTTGCCAGCTTGGTTGCCAAGACAGCAGAAACCTAAATTTTTCGACATTATACATTGTTAATCCTACAGACAATACGTCTTATATACTATTCTCTTATCTTATACGAATTGCGTCATGTGCATTCCTTAAGTTGATCATACGTGGTGACACATAACTCTTTCTCCTTAAGATTAGAGTTCTCCTGAAGTCCTTGACATTCCACGTCTACCTTTTTCTTAGTCCCTCTCCTGGCGTACCATTTTTTACCATAGGTGATTAAGACTATTATTAATACAATTATTATGAAATACAATTCCTTGATGTACATAGCTGGAGATCTTAAATTATAAATATTCTTTTTCAACAACAAAATCGCGATTACGGTAACTAATTAGCAACAAATTACCCATTTGGTTATATTGAATACAACCTAATCTTGATGGACGTTATTTTTATAAGCAACCTGTCTTTCATTCCGAAGTTCACTTAGGTAATTCACTTGGATATAAATAAATTTAATCAACAACGTAACTGAGTAACTGGCTTCATCATATGTTCTAAGATGTCCGTTGTAAAAACGGGGATGAGGACGAGATGAGGAATTTAGATTTATGACTTATGACTTAGCATTAAATTTAAATAAAGTATTTACTACTTTTCAGCATACGTGATGTGTCATACTAATTATGTAACAAACATAACCTACGCTAAAACTAAGCATTGCAGCTAAAAAAATAACATTTTGGGCCATGAAGAAAATTGAAACTTAATAACAGTTACTTAAGATCAAGATTATTATGACATATAAATATTGTCTTAAAAATTTCTTGAAAACAAAATAAACTTGTATATATAAATTTCTGTCATTAGTTTTAATTAAATCTTAGGTTTAATTAAATAACTTACAGTGTCTTCTCAACTTTATTCATGCATTTACTGGAAAAGGCAAAGAAATATGTATTTGTTAAAATAATACACGATTTACAACCACTATTTGTTTCCTTATGTTTATGTTTGATTAATGTGCCAATTAGTTTCCGATGGTAGTGGTTGGAATGTGCTGGTTGTTTTATAACAGAAATTTCTTTTTTATGATTTTGTAGGCCCAGTGGTAGAGTAAGTATTATGTGTACTAACGACTTGTATGCTGCTAATTTGTGCGTTTTGTGGTGGAATAATTGTTAGGGATTGCCATTTACCCTTTCATAATGACAGACAATCCCTATCGAAACTCGTGCAAGGAAAATAAATAGTGGTTGTAGATCGTTAATACTGTATTATTTTAACATATACGACAAATTATAACCAAGTGCAAACATAAATAGTACAAATGAAATTTTTACTACCTAAATAGTGCCTAATACTACCTAATAGGTGCATAATGTGTAAAAATAGATGTTTATCAAGTCTCCCACCAATATATTTGACCTCAATGTTCGTAAAAAAATAAAATTTCAATTTTTCCAAAAATATATGTTATGCCAACTAACTGAATGCATTCAAGCTAAAAAGCCATTAAAATAACCATTCAGGCTAAGTTTCAAACTATGAATGTATATGAATGACTAACATTCAACTTGCTTTGAAGAGATCAAGCAAAGAAAAAAATAATTTCTACACTTGAAATAGATTGCGCAAGAGCAGGTTTTGCAATTTCTCACTTTTGAGGCCAGATTTTTCTGTAGTACTTTCTCTCTTAATGTAATAGTTTTTGAATGAATGGAATGATTTGCTGTAAAAATGGAGATTAAAACCTTTAAACCTTTTCAAGTTTGTTTTACGAGAGAATGGAGGGACAAAGTGGTTACAAATGATTTCGTTGGTCATCAACTTCGTTAAAAAAATGTGCTGTAAAGCAACCAACGTATTTCGTGTAGATCGTAGGTTGCTTCTAAAATATCCCAACTTATCAAATAGCATACATAGTCATATATTTGCTTCTAAAGGCTTTTGAAGATTAGATTAGGAAACACACATAATGCTTCATTTGACTAATTCACTAATTAATTTATTCTGTTAAATCGACAAACACATTTGTCAATTACTAATCGCTCTCTTGAAAGTGTTTATTTTTTGTTCAGTGTGAAATCATCATATCAATCTGGTTTTATTTTGAACCGAAAATTCCCGGTTGTTTTTTAATTAAGAAATTCTAATATGCATTTTTTAACAAAGAATGAATTTTGCCTCGAACATTTTCTGGTCTCGAAATCATAAAACACGGTTTCTTAGACTACAATTTAAAAAAAGCCAACTTCCAATTTTTTTTAATAATTAACAAATCGATATTTTGATGCAAATGTAAAGTAAATGTGTAAAGATCAATTCATAGCAAATGCTCCAGAAAAGAATGAATTGGTCACAACTAGGTCACTAGGATTTGTTTTTTAGTTATATATATCACCCTCCTAAAAATGCGGCAACAGCGATAAATTTATAAATTTACATACAACCATTAGGTTTTTTGTACCTCAGAAACAGATCAATATCAGAACTGAAATGTTTATGGGCGGGAATTATAGTGGATTAATTCTCATACAAAAATAATCAGTATAGCTGATTTGCTCTTATTAGCTAATTAAAGTTTAAATTATTTAATGTTTGAGCTAGTAACTTGCACTTTTATGTTTTTTTTTGGAGGGTGAATTTTTAATTAATTTTAAGACTACACATTCCTAATGGATATAGTAAGTAAAAATCTGAAACGTACGCAATTTCAAGTTCAGCATTCCTTGAGTTGGTTATACGTGGTAACACATAAGTCTTCCCTCCTTAAGATCGGAGTTCTCCTTGACATTCTATGTCTTGCTTTTTCTCAGTCGCTCTCCTGGCGTACCATAGGTGATTTTTTACCATAGGTGATTAAGACTATTAATTAATCTTGTGTTACCTCTTAATACATATTTCAGGCTTAAATTTCAGCCATATGGAAAAGTTATTGGGATCATTAATATAAACATAATATAGCTCAAAAACTGCTTGCAACATCAATCCTACGAGACGAGATAATTTAATTTTTTTTGAACTGGTATACTTTAACCGCTTGTTAATGTTACTTATTGATTATTAACAAACTAGAAAATTAATAATTGCTGAGTTGGTCGAGAAACCCAGCGTTAAATCGATGTTGACATCTACATCTGGTATCACTGCAACAGAAGTGATACTGTATTTGTTTTTATTGATTCAAAAAAATATGACAATAGGGATGCAATTTTCAAAAGCTTATTTAGGATTTCCTAACATCCCTTTGTACCAACCTTTATTAGAGTGGGGTTAAAAGGATTTTGAGATACAGATTCCTAAAAACATTGCAGAACGGTCGTTCATATAAAATTTTTATAATAAAAAGAGATGGTTTAATTTTTTTTGTTAAGAAGTTTTAGAAAGTATTGCTGAAGAATATCTCCTCAGATTTTGATAATAAGATCGGCAATATACATTATTCGCTCCCAACCCAACCCAAATTTGAAACAGACTGTATATTTCTAAAGTTGCGTTTTTAAAATTCAATATTAGTGACTTACCTATTTGAGATCTACCGCATATGCGTCATTATGATTTATTTCTTACAATACTAAAAATATGTTTAATACAGTAGACATTATATTTGCTACTTTCTAATTTTATAGCTTGCTGACTACTATACCTAAGTATAGTAGTATAAGTAATAAATTCGAAAGCGTATATACTGCAATAAAGGTATAATAATCAAGAAGTAGCAACAAGCGACTCCAACAATAATATAGCACCATTATGCGCTATGTGTTCCGGTTTACTTAGCCTGGCATAATTAAATAGTAACGAAAATTATTGGTTAATCAACAGGAACGC
>JAWQRJ010005133.1:0-10480 GCA_033557515.1 Diorygopyx duplodentatus
AATGTAAGGTGTTACAGTTTTTGTTGTAACTCATAAACGGGTTTGTGTGGAACTATAATTTATATACCGAAAGAAAGCTGAAAGCTCAGCGTTTTCAATTGGCTACAATAATTTTTGAAAAATATATTGAATTTTCGCAAAAAAAAACAAATGCGTTAAAGAATTATTTTTAGGTTAACATAATGTAAGCTGATACAGTTTTTGTTGTAACTCATAAACGGGTTTCTGCCGAAGTATGGTTTATATACCGAAAGAAAGCTGAAGGTTCAACGTTTTCAACTGGTTACAATAGATTTTGAAAAATATATTAGATTTTTGCAAAAACAAACAAACAGATGCGTTAGAGAATTATTTTTGGGTTAAGGTCTCACAGTTTCTGTTGTACCTCATGAACGGGTTTGTGAAGAACTATGATTTATATACTGAAAGAAAGCTTAAAGTCCAATGTTTTCAACTGGCTATAATAATTTTTGAAAAATATATTAGATTTTTATAAAAAAAAGAAATGCGTTAAAGAATTATTTTTGGGTTAAAATAATGTAAGGTGTTACAGTTTTTGTTGTAACTCATAACCGGGTTTGTGTAGAACTGTGATTTATATACCGACAGAAAGCTGAAAGTTCAGCGTTTTCAATTAGCTACAATAATTTTTGAAACATAAATTGATTTTTTTACAAAAAAACAAATGCTTTAAAGAATAATTTTTGGGTTAAAATAACATAAGGTGTTACAGTTTTTGTTTATAACTCATAAACGAGTTTGTGAAGAACTGTGATTTATATACCGAAAGAAAGCTGAAATTCCAGCGTTTTTAATTGGCAACAATAATTTTTTGAAATTTTTTTTGAAAAATATATTGGATTTTTATAAAAAAAAGAAATGCGTTATAGCATTATTTTTGGGTTAAAATAATGTAAGGTGTTACAGTTTTTGTTGTAACTCATAAACGGATTTGTGTAGAACTATAATTTATATACCGAAGGAAAGCTGAAAGTTCAGCGTTTTTAATTGGTTACAATAATTTTTGTAAAATATATTGGATTTTTATAAAAAAAGAAATTCGTTATAGCATTATTTTTGGGTTAAAATAATGTAAGGTGTTACAGTTTTTGTTATAACTCATAAACGGGTTTGTGTAGAACTATAATTTATATACCGAAAGAAAGTTGAAAGTTCAGCGTTTTTAATTGGTTACAACAGTTTTTTAAAAATATATTGGATTTTTTAGAAAAAAAAATGCGTTAAAGGATGCGCTCTTGCAAAAGCAAGAGACTGCTTTTGCAGGAAAATCTGTGCACCAAACAGCTCATTTTAATGTATTGGTTTTGGGTTTTTCAATTCCATGCAATCGATTCAGATTTAAGTATACGAAAGCATATTGGGATACAATTTGGCAAACTTTAGAAAATGTTTTTTTTGTCATTTCAATTAGCTGTGGAGTCTGCATTATTACATAAAGGGTGTACAACTACAAACTACAACACATAAGTAAAATTAAGTTAAGAGGAAGTTCGACTTTAATGACTTGTATAAAATGTGACGAAAACGCCATTAAAACGGGAATTTTTACAGAATAATGTTTAAAATGTGTTTACGAAATGTACCAATTATTTCCGGACAAAAATCGAAGTGAAATGTAGTCAGACAAGAAATTTTAGAAACAACTTTTTATGAGGTATTTAAAGGTTTTTGCACAGCGTTTAACACAGAATGGGCCTCTTAATACTAGTGCAAACTTATTTGTACCAGTCTTTCTAAATCACCTAAACTTCAAATAAAACAAATTAGTACTGGTTTCTTTCTGAGAAGATTGTTAAAATAGTTCTTCCTTAAAGTATGCTACACACAGGAATCACAACGTTGCGATTTAATAAGTTCTTTCTTAGCTTGCACAATTTGCCACGTTCGTAACAATTTTTCTGTTTTTAATTACTAACACTACATTTTATCTGATTTATTTCGTATAAACTTGCTCTAAATATTATCCTTTAATATTATCCTTTAAATTTTGCTTTCCCAAAATTTAATAATAACTGTAATAAAAAACTATAATACAATTTTATAATAATTATAACTCTATAAATAATATCTATATCTAATCCTACAAGATATTTCTAATTATTTATAGAGTTATTAAATGCAAATACCAATTGATTTTTTTAAGTTATAAGTTATTCATACACCAACTGTAACGTATAATTTTTAAGCATCCATATATCTTTCAGCAATCTTTATTTCCAACAACCAAAAAGCGTTTACAGGCACATACACATTGCATACATGAATAAGCAAAGCCCACACTTACCTCTACTTTTTCTTCAATTTTAACTACGAGCGCCATAGCAAACAAATCGCAATAGGGAAAGAAATAAAACTACAAAACTTTCTAATGCAAACCACCATCTATTTACGCACGTATTACGAAACAAAAAGCTAACAAAACTGAGTGGGTGGGAATCATCACACGACTTTCTCTTACCTTAGTTTAAATATTGAGGAAGCTTTTCTTCTTACACATTTTTAAAGACATGTGATATGGAAGTATTGTTTAACAATGAAGGAACCTTGCACCTTTTTTGTTGAAAACTCGATCGATTTACGAATTATTCTTAAAATTTTAGTGACTGAATAATTGTAATGTAATAAAATTACGTAGCTTAATGTAGGCATTATTGATCCTATTACCATTCCTGTAAATTAGATACATGTATATTTAATATATTATCGGACGAAACCCCACAAAACTGTTTTAACCATGTTTGCAGTTAGAAACAGAAAACCGTATATCCATTGTCCTCCTCGCACTGTCTTTAGTTTTTATTTAAAAAATCCATTGTGTCGAAGCAACCAACAATGCACAATACTTTTTATACCAATGATGTAGCGTGCGATCTACTAATTTCAGTGGCGCCATCTAAGAAACAATCAATTAAGTAATCAGTGGTGCCATCTAAGAAACAACTAACTAATGGAACGGAAAAATATGTGAGTTTTAGAGGTTTAGCAGGTTTTAACAGGTTTAGCTGTAGTTTAGTAAAATTCAAAGAAATCGAAACTCAAACTTTTCTTAGTAAAATTCAAAGAAATAGAAACTAAAATTACCTCAGTTCTACGTTTTTAAATTCAAACCTTACCGCTTTAGTCACTGATCAGGTCAGGTGGGGGTTATACGTCATGATCTGGCGACGTACCTATCCTCCTTCCTCACAGGTCATGTGCGCATATCCATTTTAAGTTTAAAAACACCGTTAGTAATTGTCGGCTGGAGTTAGAGTTTATCTAGACAGTATATAAAAAATCTTTGGGTGTAATACGGAGAAATGCGGTTTTCCTTACGAAAAAACGACATCGTTTACGTATGATAATGTGAGGGATTGTATGCGTGATGTTCTTTTGTTTACGGTTGTGATTTTGAAGCTGCATTTGTTTTTCACGGATTGCTAATAGGGAGAAAATTAACAAAAACCTGGGTAAGAAACAAATGCCATCTAACCCACATATCGATAAAAAACAAATTAACACTAAATAATTCCTTTTCCAGTTGAAATGTTGGTCGATTGTATCTATATGGTGAAGAAACAAGATGAACTTACGATAACGAAGGGTGACATAATTTGGGATGTGGTTAAAAAGGCGCCGGGTTAGTACGAGGGTTTCGTGAGCGATAAGCGGGGTATATTTCCCGATCATTGTATCTCGTTGCGAGACAAAGACAGGTCTATTATTCTGTGAAATAAAAAGACGCGGGCAGACAGTGCCGGGTCATTTTCACTTACTCGCAGGACCACGAGGACGAATTAAGTTTGAAAGTTGGCGATATCATAGATGCCTTAAGCGAAGAAGAGGAAGGCTGGTGGAAGGGATTGTTGAACAGGAAGGAGGGCGTATTTCCCTCGAATTTCGTGCTGGAAATCGCACCGGCAATAATGAAAAAACCGGGTAGCCGCGAGGATTTGAACAGTTTTCTCGAAGCCGAGACGAGAAGCCCTTCGTTACCGCCCAAACCTGGTGAGTAATAACGTATTTTTTTTGCCCCAATTAATCAAGATTTATGATGTTTGCTTATGATAAGATTAGTTTATTTTTGTTATCAATGATAAGTATTGGATGTTTAATTTATTCAAATTTTGGGTATTGAAATAAATAAAACAAAATAGGAATAATTTTTTAAAACAAAACGTAAATACAGTAGAATCTCGATACCGTGAACAAAATAAAACAAGGCACGTTCACGTTAGCGATTTATTTACGTAAACGGGGGTTAATCTAAAAACGTAAAATGAAATATTAATAGAGCAGATAACAGTTTATTTGGTGACAAAAAAGTCTGAAATCTTAGTTTGCTTATTAGGATTTGTAATTTTTTGCATAATGGCTGTTTCTCTTATGCCCGGTTGCACAAAACATTTCTGAAAAGTTAATCGGAGATTAACGGACCGTTAGCCAATCAGATTGAAGAATTCAAATTTTCAAAGTTGAATTCTCTGATCTGATTGGTTAACAAATCTGTCAACATGACAGCTGTGCTTTGTGCAACCGGGCATAAATCTTTTTAAACCCATGAGGTCTGTGAAGTCCACACCACTATATTCTGCCCACCAGATTGCAGTATTTAATGCAGTTATAGCGCCGTCCAGTGAAACTTTACTAGACATTTCTTGAAAATTTGAGCGCAGTTCCCCCCCGGTAATGGATATCATTTGTTCGTTTTGTTCATGTTATACTGTGGCTAATGCGTTGGAACTGTGATTTAGGTTATCCGGAGGTTTACGTTATCCGATATTCACGGTATCGAGATTCTATTGTAATAGTTTTTTTTCTTTCTAATATTTAATATCAACTAAAAATGTTTACCTATATCATGTACCTTTCTTGCATCACGGTAGAGTCGCTTCATTATCTGAGCACCTTAGATTGACGTCATTGATGGTTGCGGTACATGACTCTCTTCTTCCGGTAAAAATGGTATCTGAGGATACAAAGAAAACTCTAATAAATTATTACACCTTCTAATATTTAATATCAACTAAAAAAATATTTACTTGCATTATGTATCCCCTTCTTGTGTCACGATTTAGTAAGCTTCATTATCTGAGTGCCTTAGTTTGATCACCGATGGTAGCGATATAAGATCTCCTTCTTCTAGTAACAATGGTGTCTGAGGATATAAAGAAAACCCTTAGAAAAATTAATCACACACACACACACACACACACATGTGACTACATTAAATTCTAAAACCTGGCAACCCTGATTGAGGGGTTATAATGGTTAGGTCAGGTTAGGATAAGATGACCCCGATAACATTTACCAGTATGAAAACATGTAAAAGGTGCTTGAAAAATGTGAAAATGTATGTAGGCTGTTTTAAATGTGACGCTATTTACCATGTAAACTGTTTTATTAAAGTTCCAGGCCTTTATATTGACGAAGAGGGGTGGAATTCTTATTTAAAAAAAAACGCAGAAGCTGATTACTCCAAAACAGATTACGGTTTAGATAATTGACATCCTGAGCAGAACCTGAAGAGATTAAAATAATAATGGATAAATAATGGATAGTAACTTTAGTATTAACAGTTGGTGACAAGTGGTTACATTAAATTCTAAAACCTGACAACCCTGATTGGGGGTATAACTGTTAGATCAGGTTAGGTTAAGACGGCGCCGATAACATTTACCAGTATGAAAACATGTAAAAGGTGCTTCAAAAACATGAAAATGTACGTAGGATGTGTTAAATGCGACGCTGTTTACCATGTAAACTGTTTCATGAAAGTTCCGGGCCTTTATATTGACTAAGAGGGGCGCGTATTCTGCTGCGTAGCCATAATCTCAATGCGCGATGAGCGGGATAAACATTCAAATACCAAAAGGAAATGTGAGAGGAGAAAGCGAGGACGACTGTGATAATGGTGTGTATGTAATATTTTGTTGTCGTATCTTACGGACGCTCTTTGTTGAACATCCTTCTATGAAAGCAGAATGAAGTTATTGATTAGGAGAAGTAGTTTGCTTTAATGCTTGTACCCATGTTACAAAAACTAAACGATGAACAAAAATATTACGCTACAGTAGAAATCCTTAATGTGATGAGGTATGCCAAGAATTATCATCCTCCGCCAATTGTTCAACATCCTGACATAAATCGTAGTAACATGGGTTCACCAACGTTTATTGCTCATGCTACTGGCTACCAGCTGCCTTCGCAATTTCCATTCTCAAATTTTCAGAAGCAACCACTAGGACTCCTACAACCCGCGTCGCACTCTTCTTTAACTAATAATCAAAGCCAAAATGCTTCTGTGAGGAGAATCGACAAATTCGAGTCAAGGGTACATCTCGAAAAGTCCGAATATATAGAAAATTTGATAAACAATAATATTATAGTCTTGTTTAAAGAGCTGTTATAAAAATAAAACAGCTGATGTATATATCTGTTATTTTTTATAGTACGTTTTATTACACATTGTTGATTCTAAACTGTTGTGAAGACGTTTTCTACTGTAAGACACCGCTGAAACAGCCCAGATCATGTCGCAAGAATATTTTTACTAGAATGAGTATTGAGTAGAATATTGATGTGTTTATATTGAAGCGCATTGGGTTAGTGACTTTTGGGTCACACTATGTGAGTGGAAATACAAGCAAAAGTTCGTTGAAGAGGTAATTATGGCATTAAGTTATGTGATAAAAGACCACGGGTCCTCTGCTATAAAATAGACGTGAGTGTTTCGAAGAACATTTAAATTCGACCATTTTTATGAATATTTTTATTAGAATGAGTATTAACTAGAATATTAATGTGTTTATATTGAAGCACATTAGAGTAGTGACTTTTGGACCAGTCTGTATGTGAGTGGAAACGCAAGCAAAAGTTCGTTAACCGCGTAGCACTTCCTTAACTAATAATCAAAACAAAATGCTTCTATGAGGAGAATCGATAAATTCGACTGAAGGATACATCTCGAAAAGTCCGAGTATATAGAGAATTTGATAAACAATAATATTATAGTCTTGCTGTTTGTGATTCGAAATTGCCGCCTTAGATAATTATATTTATAAACAGCAGAGGGCACTATTATTGAATCAAAGAGCTGTTATAAAAATAAAATGGTAGTTTAGATTGATATCATTGAAGGTAGCGATCGACCGCCTTATCAATGATGAGATTGGCTTATCTCCCCAATGTTAACCCTATAGATTTAAAAATTTCCTCGCTTTAATCCCAATTTAAATTGCATCACTATCATGTTTCACTAACTATGTTTCTTGTTAATTTCCGCTATTTCCCCTTGTGTAGCATTCGCTAGGTCATCTGTCAAAACTTTTATACCTAATAATTTTAATTTTATTATAAAGTCATTAACGGTTTCGAACTTTTCTTGACGGCATTGTAAAAACTTTAGTTGAGCTGATCCCAGGATTTCTAATGGCTTAAATTTTATAATAAAACGTTTTTTAAATTCACCATGTATAATTGTTTCGCTCCCTAATATATCCTCTTCGCTACTATAATAATCCAAAGCCATGCCCTTTAGTTTACACCTTACTATAGCCAAAAGTTGATCCTTCCCAAACCCAAACTTAGCGCGACGTTTGAGATTTTCGAAATAAATTTTAATATTTTCTTTTTAATACACTCGGAGAACAAAAAAGCACATAGTCGAAAGAGTAAATATGGAACTAACCTGCTTTTATATAATCCAATCTGTTTCATAACCTCTACACTTCATTGTACCAAAAACCTGCATCCTGTTTCACGGTTGAGTATGCTTCATTGATTGATTGATTGACGTCGCCGATGGTAGTTTAGATTGATATCATTGATGGTAGCGATGTAAGACCCTCTTCTTCCGGTAACAATGATATCTGAGGATACAAAGAAAAACTCTAAGAAAAAATTACACCTTCTAATATTTCATAATTTTGACACAAAATTTTTACCTTGATCAGTACACTTTTTGGAGTTCCATTTCTGGCAATAATTCCAGTAACAAAAATTTTCGCAATTGTCTCAACTTTTTGATCAGGTATCGGATATGCTTCAGGATAGCAACTAAAATAATCCTGAAAAGTGAGTATTCCCGCGATAAGTAGTATTTAATGCACCGCGCACAGTTTGCGGTGCCTCTGTCGCGTTGTTACACTCGGGAACTGTATCGTTAGGCATATCTTATCTTTACCGCTTCAGCGAATTCCACTGCTAACTGCGCTACGCCTTGTGATTTATAAATGAATATTTGTACTGTTTAATTCAAATTTATAAACCGTAATCCCACACCGCTACCAAAAATTTGTTGCGTGTCTCTGAAGGAGAATCATAAGAAATTAATTTTCTAACTTTCGTGGATTCAGGCGTAGGCAGGAATAGTAGAACTCGCTTTTATTTATTAAAATTTATTGATTTAACTATGTAGTTCGAAAACAAGAAATTAAAACAAAAACAATAAGGCAAATAAAAATAACAAAACTTAACTTACATTCTTAATTATATTTAATTATAAGGGGTTCGTTCTCTCTGGACGCTTCGAACCTCGCGCTTCGGTATTCTGGGATCGACTTATAGCGTTCGCCGCTCGTATGCGCTACCCACTATATAGGGTGGCCCGATTGCTACAGTAGCTCCACACTCCTTTAGAAAATCCGATTCACGCCTTTCTAAATTTGTTTTGCAGAATTCCATTGAAGATATAACAACTCATAAAACATAAGCATAGAAATTATACTTTTTACCTACATGCCATAAATTTGTTTTGTTTTGATATTTTTTAAAAAACTATCAGAAGAATGGATAATAAAAGTAAACAGTATATTCAGCCTGTATAGATGTTTTTTTTTTGAAACCATCAATAAAATGATTTCTAATAAATTTTCTTTTTTATTTTCTCACTTCCTTAAATAAAAAATGTTTTTGAAATAGATACTTCGCACACCAATAAAGGTGGTGTTGAAAATTCAACATTTTTTCTCCTTTATATGACAATTTGGAGACGTTTTGTAAAAGACGTCATAATAATAATAAAAATTATTTCGAATAAATATTCTTTAGTTGGGTGGGCAGGAGGATTCCGGTCGATAGCCCGTTCCAGTTCAGACCAGACCACTTTGGACACTACGTTATGTATTGTATTATATTGTACTATTATATGATATTGCAGTATGTATTGGGCTGGAATAAAAACATGTATTATTATTATTATTCCTTAGTCTCACGTCCTTAAAAAATCTAAATAAAAAATCGTTTCCTTATAGGGAAAAAATCTGCATTACCAACCTGCTGAAGGTGGCAACACTGACGTGTAAAGGTGGCAACACTGAGGGTGGCAAAACACTGACGTGTGAAGGTGGCTCTGCAACCTGCACATGCGCACTTTCTTTCCTAACGTCTAGGTTTTCAACACGTGGTGGCGCGCCGGTTCCATCAATCTGAAATTGACAGCACCGATTCCTGCATTACCACCCACCCGCTGCAGGGTGTGAAGGTGGCAACACTGAGGTGTGAAGGTGGCAACACTGAGGGTGGCAAAACACTGACGTGTGAAGGTGGCTCTGCAACCCGCACATACGCACTGGGCATTGCTGATAATAAATTCATTGTTTTTACGCGTGGCTTTAATTATGCGCGATAGGAAAAATATCCTATCGCAAAAAGTATCTAGTTAAAGATTTGTTCGCGCCGCTTTGACAACGCTATACCATATATGGTATGAGAACAAACGCTTTTCTCCGATTGGTCCCTGGAAAATTGCGGTCTTCTGAACCCGCCCATCCGGAACCCACCAATTACAGAACGTGGGGAAGCTCCGCCCCCTGACCTCTGATTGGAAGCTCGACCGCGCTGGTCTCTCATTGGTGTTCCCTCCACCATTTTGATGTGGAAGCTCCGCCCCCTGGCCTCTGATTGGAAGCTCGACCGCCTGGTCTCCCATTGGACTTCCCTCCACCATTTTGATGTGGAAGCTCCGCCCCCTCGCCTGTGATTGGAAGCTCGACCGCCTGGTCTCTCATTGGAGTTCCCTCCACCATTTTGATGTGGAAGCTCCGCCCCCTGGTCTCTGATTGAGGTTCCCCCACCAAGCTCCGCCCCCTTGGGGTTGGATGATTGGAAGTCTCCGCCGGAAGCCCCCGCCCCCTTGGAAGCCCCGCCCCCTGCGCATGCGCACTCGCACTGGAACCGTTTTCGGAGTTTTTAGACCCCGCCTTAAAATACCCTATGATTTTGGCCCCGAACCTGCCTAGCCTATCTACTCATGGTGATATTTCTACCAGATCCAGTTAAATGCATGCACATTCTTTCGGTTATTGCTGCTCCAGAATTATCAGTCTTGAAAGGGCCGTCAGGCTGAACACGTGCATAAATTTCTAAGTGCTGAGTATAAAATGTTCTGGAATCTACTAAAGAGAAGAGCTTTAGGCCATATTTGTTCGGCTTATTTGGAATATACATCTTGAACCTGCATCTTCCGCGAAAAGCAAGT
>JAWQRJ010005134.1:0-10480 GCA_033557515.1 Diorygopyx duplodentatus
AACCGTTTAATAGGTCCGTTTATTTTTAACGAAACACTTAACTCAAACAGATATCTCGAACTGCTGCAACAGGAAATTGAAGATGCGTTGGATGATCTACCAATTCAAGAGGAGAGAACTATTTCCTTTCAGCAGGACGACGCCTCGACACATAATTCAAGAATTGTTGCTGAATATTTAGCAACAAGATAGGGATACCTGTGGATTGCAACGAACGGTCCCATACGATGGCCAGCGAGATCTCCGGATTCGTCCCCACTCGACTTTTTCCTGTGGGACAATACAAAAAATGTGGTATACGGAATGAGTTATAACAGTATTAATAATAATTTGCAATAAAGTGTCATACAGGCTTTTAACTCCGTTGGTGTTTGTCAATTAATGAATTGCAGAAGAAGTGTCAAAAAGCGTTACCAAATGTTTAGAAGTAAACGGCCGCCATATTGAACATCTTTTGCCGGAAAATTTTGGTTTATTGTTATCGTGTTTATTTATACCATGTTTATTGTTACCATGTGTATTGTTATCATCTTTACTGTTGCCATGTTTATTGCTTCCATGTTCATTGTTACCATGTTTATGGCTTCAATGTTTCCTTTTTTTTTGCAATTTATTGAGGTACTAAATTTGAGCAGAACTGTTTTTTCCGAAAATCTTTTTTCTTTATATCTACTAAAGCACAAAAGATAATAAATACCAGATATGCAGTTTTTTATTTTGAAAACAAAATATAGTTCTTGATCATGGATAGTGTGACGTGGGTTAAAATCTGTGTGAAATATGATTTTTCTTCATATCTATTTAAAAAAATATAACTTTGGGTCACATCTCGAAACTGGTGCAAGGAAAAAAATATTTTTATTATCTATCCTGCAGAATGTTTTGATATCTACAAATTTTTTGATACGATAAAGTACATGGAAAATATTTACATTTGAAGAAAATGACGATTTTCAGTTTTTTCAGGATATCTAGTAGGCGATGCATTTTTTTTCAACAACAAAGATGGTTTAAACAGTTTAGGTAAATACTTCCATATTGTTCTATTTAACCGAGTCTGTAGCTCTTACCGTTTCCAAGATACCAATGTTGAGCATCGAATTTGGGGCAGCCTGTGTACTTCTGATAGCCTACTTATAAATGAAGATCGTGAAATTACCCAACATATACATCTTCATAACCCTGAAAATGATGAACAATTTATATCGTGACAAACATACACATCGCAAAAATACTTAGGTTGTTCGACAAATATTAAATTGTACTTCATAAATTTGTATTTAGAACAATAGAAAGATTTCATGGAGATATGGAGTGGAGGAAAGATGATGATCTTGTGGACACAAGAAAATATCATAAATGTATGGTTTGTGGCTATGATTTTTTTTATTCAACTGTGCTTTAAGCAATACCTTTCATAAATACAGGAGCTCTCTAGCAACCAACAAGTCCAGTTGTATTTTATATTTTAAAGTAATGGATTATCAAAGGTAATTTCCAATTCAAAGCAACCTACAACTAACCATATGCTTTCAATGGGGCATCTTTTTACTACATATTTTTAACAAACCACATCCTCATGTTGAGAAAGTGATACCACGTCATGTAAATGCAACGTCTTTAAGTTATTTGTGTTATAGTTTGTAACATGACCATGATTAAAAATGAATAAAAATTCGAAAAATATTTTTCGTCACGCCATAGAATTTTATTATGAAAATTCCTATCCCACTCAATTGGGTGATTGACAAAAATTTGTTTCCCTCAGGATTGCTTCTCCGTTTTCAAATGCGAGCAAGACAAAATGGTCGATTTTTCTGCAATAAAACGTAAATGAAAAGAATTTTATGAGGCATCTTATTAGGCGGATTATTTCGCACTACTTTGCCCAGTTAAGCGATATTCTATGTTCAATAATAAGAAAGTATGTGCCTTCAGATAGATTGTATACCACGTCAACAAAAAACAGAACACTCAAAAATTCTACGTAGTAATAAGACTTTAGTAAGGTTGAAAATTAAAATAAAATAAAGCCGAATAATAGGTTTTATTTTTCGACTGGAGTAAGTTCGTTCTCTTTTAGAGCAAAATATTTTCAAACAACCATCTTTTCTGTGCAACCGGAAATTGATCGTTATTGTAAATGAAATGGCATGATTTTTATGTCGTTTTTGGTTTCTAAGTTATAAAATAAGTTGATATTAGTAAGGTATTCCTACATCCAAATACTGCCATTTTTGAGTTATTTGTAAATATATTTTATGACTGTTTACCCCCTAAACCTTTTGGCATTAAATATTTGGATTATTATAGAAGCAAAATATTTGAAAGTTGTTGTGGGCCTAGGTTAGACATTCACTTCACATTCATTCACATTCATCGTTCGACATTATTTTATCACATACAGGTTGTTCAAAATGTAGATCCCTATTTACGCGAAAAAAAAACGAGATTTTTAAACAGAAGCCTGTATATTAAACCTCTGTTAGAAGCAGAATAGTGCCCACTACAGATTTGTATTAGGGTTTCCTATATCCATCTTTAGTTGTTATCTCGAGATATTCATAACTATTTATTAAATTTATTGAGCCTTTTTAATTTTCTTTTAGCAGGCCATTATTTATTTACAGTTGGGACATTTTTATTTTCCTTCTTAGAGGGTTCACAAGATTTAAAGAATGTAGAATATTGCAGGCATAGGGAGGTATTTTATGCTTATGAAGGATTTTACGATCTGAAGTAGTCTTTGACAGCCTAAAAATATTTGCAATACATAGTACTAGAGTTATATCTCGACTACCGACTAAAAACGTAGCTAAATCCATAAAGCCGCTGGAATAGAGCAATTTGGGTAGACATTGAAATAACACATTAATTTTCTCAGCTAACAAATTAATTAATTTTCTTACTTTCTCTTTACCAGTAATACCACTTGAAACATTTCTTTCCGTTGCGATTTCAAAACGCAAAAAATTTGATTCTCTCTGCCTAAACTTCTTTCTCGTTACAAGCGATAGGTTAGGATATCTTTCATTAAAAGTGCGACACGTTCTGTCTAGAATTTAGTTACATTCTCCATAAATGGAGAATAAATTAAAAATATCACTGTTCGAATAGTGGTTCGCTCCATATTTCGCTTAGAATTAATTTTGCACTTTGTACTAAATACATTAATGTCAACGTATGCTATCAAAAAGTAAAACTAACCAACTATCAAATAATAATCATTGCCTGCTAAAAGAACATTAGAAAGCCTCAATAAGTTATTAATATCTCGAAAATTACTAAAAATGGATATAGGAAACCCTAATACATATTTGTAGTGGGCACTATTCTGCTTCTAACAAAGGTTTAATATACAGACTTGTACTTAAAACTGTCGTTTTTTTTGAGTTTGTAATTGCGTAAATAGGAATTTACTTTTTGAACACCCTGTATGTGATAAAATAATACACAAACGATCAATGAATTTTGTATTCATGTCCAGCCTAAGTCCACCAATACTCTGTTTCGATAATAATGCAAATATTTAATGCCAAAGGCTTAGGGGATAATAATCAGTAAAAAAATTATATTTCAAAATAAGCCAAAAACGGAAGTATATAGGTATAGGAATACGTCATTAATCTTATATTATCATACGAGCAATTCTTGTATATTTATTTATTAGTAAATCGCTTTTTTAAACGCCACACGATGTTGGTGATATCGGTTGAAGTAGGTCTCCACATATTAGACACAACGACATTGCCTGATGAGTAAAGCCTTAGTCTGCTGGGTATTTATTTTATCCTGTAGATTAATAAAGATATATTTTGGCAACAAAAAAGTATTAAAAAACAGGTTAATAAAGATTCTAGTGGAAGGAATCACTGTAGGAATGTTGGTATAGTAGAAAGCAAATATTAAAGTGAATTAATGTTTGATCAGTTATGCTAATCTATTTTCCTCCTTGCATTAAACATTGTTTAGTTCAATTTCACGACTGTCTGCTCTTCAAAAACCATTCATGAAGATAATATATTAATGGTAGAAAACATAGAAATTTGCAAATAGGTAATTAATTTTAAATTAAATACTAATTGCACTTAGGAAACCCAGCAGAGCTCGGTCAACCAAGAATTGAATCGTTATTAATTTTTGTAATAAAAGAAATAAAATGCGATCATTTCGTATAGTATAGTTATATAGCAGCCCATTAGGTAGGGTGCACTTATTATATATATAAACTGAGACGAACACTGAAAATCCGAGCGGAGCTCCGTGTACCTGATAGCCCGAGCTGTCGCTCGGTTTACCAAGTATAATATAATTATATATGTGTAAACTGAGACGAACGAAAGTCCGAGCGGAACTCGGAATACCTGATGAGCCATGTATTTTTGCTAATATAGAAATGTTGTTTCATATCGGTACTTATGACCTAAACTAATTATTTTGGTCAGTTACTTCGCAAGTCTACTCTAAAAAAATACGTTAATAAAAATTAAGATAATAATAAAGTTTGAAATACAATGGTTAACAGAAAGCTAAATTGAATAATGATAGATTGTCTGGCGCGGCCAAATATGATGTCGAATTAAGGCGAGTAATTTTCAATTACGTGCATCATTTCTAACGTTAGGTATAGGATGTGGGTAAAATCTTATCACAAGTTGCGTATCCTAAAACTCTAATACTGCGAAAGTTGAAAATTTTAAGATTAAATTTAAACTAAATGTTCATTACTAAATGTTAAAAGTATGTATATCGTTAAGTTAATTTAAAATGTATTAAGCATTAATTAATGGATGAAGCAAGTGATTTAAAAATATTTAACAAATAAAAAAACAAAATTCATTTATTAACATGTGGTTTTAAGGAAACAGTTTGTTCCAAAATAAATATATACTTTGCTAATATCAAGCATCCTCAGTGATAAAACACATTAATAAAAATTAAATCGCTTCATAGTTGATTGTTTTAGAACGAAGACTTTCCATTAAACATTGTTATTCTTGACACGTCTTCTATTCAGAATGACATTTACAAAAATTGTTAATAACTGAAATTGAATCAAAGAATAGCTAGCTAAATGAATACTAGTACTTAGGAAACCCAGCAAAATCTCGGTGGACTAGGAATTAAATTTTTATTAATTTTCAGAAATAAAACAATATGTAATCATTTACATTAGGGTATACTTATAACATGTAAACTGGGACGAACACTGAAAGTCCGAGCGGAGCTCGTAGTACCTGATAGACTTACCAGGTATAGTTCATTATTTTAGAAGAAAACAACGAACTATGACTAAATGGCTTATAGTTATTTATTTTTTAGAAACAACGTAACCATATGTACCTTGGACACAGGGAAAGCTCGCTATACAGGTTGTCTATTTTGCATGTATACAAATTATTATTCATTTGAGCCATAAATAAAACTATAATTGGATTTGTGATTTGTATGTAGGTGCCTAGATATCAATCTTTATAAATAACACAAAAATGCAATTTCAAGTAATTGTTAGGCAGTTTGGGATAGCAAAAGAAAAGTCCCAAATTTAAAAATAAATTACCATATCTACAGGGATGTTGAAATGCCGCTAAATTAATTATAAATACATAAATAAAGTAATAGATTTTAGAATATTTAACAAATGGCTCGGTAAGTGTTGAAAAGGTAGGTTGAAAAGGTAGGAAGGTGTTGTACAAAGCAAAAATTCATCTAATAAGAGCATATTTTGAACATGAAGGGTCATTGATAAAGGTACAATATTATAATATTTCGTGTACTTGATGTATCTCAAGAACGAAAATCAAGCTTTCATTAAACGTTGTTTTGTTCAGTTTCTTGGCATGTCTTTTCTTTTTCGGAAAAACGCCAATAAAAATTGTTAATAGTAGAAATTGAAACAAAGAATAGCTAGGAAAGTAATAGTACTTAGGAAACCCAGCAAAGCTCGGTGGACCAGGTATTTAATTTGTATTAATTTTTAGAAATAAAATGTATCACTTACGTACAGTATAAATATATAACACCCAATTAGGGTATACTTATGTGTAAACTGAGACGAACACTGAAAGTCCGAGCGAAGCTCGGAGTACCTGATAGACCGAGCGCTAGCTCCGTCTACCAGGTGTAGCGATGTCAAAGAAATTTTGACTATGATCAAAAACTATGATCAAAAATCGTCAGCAGCCGTGAGTCACGCTTTATATATTTCGTTAAGTTTAACGTCATTTTGCAAGTAAAGCCGTCAGTCTTGCGAGATCTCCTTAACATGCACCCAAATTAATCCGCTAATGAACGAAATTAACAGATAACTTGATAATTGAAGCCTTCTGATTTTTTTTGTCGACTATGGTATGTAATCAATCAATTATGGGAAATTGTCCAATCAACCAATCAACCAATCAAAGCATGTGAATGAGAACTATTCATTCTTTTTCTCAAAGTAGAGTACTTCTGCCCTACTCTTTCGTTATATCTTTTTTTAATTGATACCCAATAATAGACGCTGTTTATAACCATTCAGATTTTCATAAATAAATGTCGACATATAATGTACCCTCCCATTGCACATTACCGTAATTACGGTCGTTACACTGTATATTATACATGTCCGGCTACGTACACCATCTCAACGTATACGAAGCGCACTATCTTAGCTTTTAAATTACACATTATTTGTCCGCCGCTCCCGACATTCGCTATCTACTTTATTTTATGTACATTGGTCCTTATATTTCTCTCCGGAGCATTTCATATTTCTCACTTGTCGGCGACTAAATTAACCTATCCCATCCCTGTGGCGAGATAGTGTAATATCACTGCAGCCATGGGTATCCTGTGAAGTTGCTAGTTTTCTTGGCTGCTTCGCAGCAGTAATACGTTCCAGACTGGTCCGGCAGGACGCGTCATCGGCGTCTCCTGGGAAATCCGTTTTCCGCATGTTGTGACTGCACTCCCTCTCGGCTTATTTACCATAATGCTATACCGAACTAATTCTTATACTAACAGAACCGTTGAGCATATACGGGCTTAGATTGCAATAGGAATGCGGCGGATCCTTCGAATACAATTACGACGATGATCAGATCTTGTTAAGGAGTTAATTGGTCGAAATAGACCAAAAAATAGAACATATATGTTTTTATTATATTTATGTAGTTGTATTAGTGCGCCTTTTTAAGATACGGGTTTTTCATCAATCAACATTCATAATATTAATTTTGTTTTTCCTTTGTTTCAGGTAAGCACTAAAGATGTTTTGGAGGACCTTTTTCTTATCTGCGTCAGTAAGTTTACTCAATACATAATATTGAATAACCTTTTAGTTTGCGTATGATCACTTGTTACATAACCACATTATGAAGCATTTACCTTACATGGTATAATACAATCAACGACGGCACCCAGAAATTGTGCTAAGTATGCAAACACAATGCTCAAGCAACGCCTTTAACATTTTCTCCGTCGCCGCATTCCTACACAGTACATGCGCACACATTCAAAACGCAAACAAACCAATTCAATTTAACGCCATTTACATACATAAGTGAAGTAAGAATGCTAGCGCCGTTGGAAAGGTTAACACATTCGGTCGGCAAACTTCACAGAGTCGTTTCGCTAGCGAAATACGGCTAATGCGGCCAAGATTGGCGCAGAGTGACCCCGTGACCTTACTTATCAGATATACGTACGGTCAAATCTCAGTGATTAATGTGTATGGCGCGTATATCATCGGTGACAAATGATTTATTATACGGAAACAGCCCGATACATCAGCCAATTGGGATCAATTAGATATAGAAAATTAATAATTGCTAATACGCTTGTTCAAATCGGCGTTCCATAAACAACAATGCACACTGATGCGTTATGATTAATCTGTTGTGTAACGTTTTGTAGATACGGAAATAGTTATTGAACTGGAGAAATATAATGGGTTTAAATTGTAACGTTTGATTTACATATTATAATTGTGATGATTTATGCCCTGGCAGTCGTGGTTGATAATTTATTGTTTACCAGAATATTATATATTACAAATATGTAAATTATGTATTTATTCAAAAACCGTAAAACGGCTTAAAGTGATTTGTAATTTAAGGTATAAAATTAAATACATTATTAACATAAAACTAAAGGCAACTACGGACTTATTTAGAAGAAGGAAGTTAATATTAAGAAAAAGGTGCGAATACAGAATGAATATCAGTTCAAAATTACTAAGTGATCAATATTGCGTAAATTAGCAAATAATACAAACATTTTACTGAGAAACGTTTTACCCCAAAGGTTTTAAAACTTCGCTGAATAAAATAGGGTCAAAAATTTCTTAAAATGAGTTTTCGCCTGCTTCACATCTATTTAAGTTAGAAGCCTTGGACAATAGCGGGGTATACAGACTTGATTGCTCTGAATGAACCGCTACTTACATCGGAGAGACAGGTAGGAAAATTAAAACCAGAATGAAACAACATGTAAGAGAAAACATCAACTCTGAATGTGACCGACACTTTCTAGAAACCGGACACAGACATAAACCAAATCAGTTAAACAATTAAACATGTCTAGTCAAAACAACGAACTACTTTGTGCTTCATTATAAAAATAAATTTGAAAGTAAATTATTAACAGGATTGATAGCAGAAAAAGACTACATGTTTTAAAAAATTTGCCAATGCCTACACAAGATTTTACAAAATTGCTGCAACTTATTGAATTTAAAATAATGAAAAGTTATTATAGGAGAGCAATTCCGGAGAGTGACTATCGAGTGACTACTAAGAAATTGTAGTCAGCAATTTAATTAAGATAAGAATAATAAAAATAAGCGCAGTTATATGTGAGTCAGTACAACTATTTCAATCATACTGGAAGAAATATTGAACTCTTACACTTGATTGTACAACTGAGTCTTCGGCAGAACTTTTCAACTCTTCAACAGTCAACAGCAGAGCTTTTTATTTGTTTATTAAATTTTTAAAATAGATATTAGTGAACTATGAACGAATAATATTCAAACCAATTATTTTTATATAAAACTAGAACTGAGAGAACGAACAAATCACTTTGTGAACAGAACGTTTTTGACCTATCTAAAATATTACTTACTCGTATATCTATGGTTTTGAAATTACTGAGTCTTCGGCAGAACTTTTCAACTCTTCAACAGTCAACAGCAGAACTTTTTATTTGTTTATTAAATTTTTAAAATAGAAATTTTTGAACTATGAACGAATAATATTCAAACCAATTATTTTTATATAAAACTAGAACTGAGAGAACGAACAAATCACTTTGTGAACAGAACATTTTTGACCTATCTAAAATATTACTTACTCGTATATCTATGGTTTTGAAATTACCAGAATGAACCTAAGTAGATTATTTAAGTTTAATAAATTCTCAATTAAACTTTATTATTCAGATAAAAAAAAAGTATTTAAATTGAATTAGATAAAGCATTAAATTTCTCTCAATTTTTCTCATTAAAAGTCTCTAATACAAAATTGTGTCCATAATACAGTAGTCCTGTTTACTGTGACAATAACAGTCTGTTTGGTTGTTTAAGCTGTAAGTTTCCTACAATTTGAAACCGCACAAAATTCTTTTATACCTATATTTAAACTTAATCACATAAAAGCTATTTTTTAAATTTTATTTCTAATAAAATATTGTATCAATGATATAGCAGTGGTGTAACAACAACAATCTCTAGGCAAAGACGAGAATGATTTTAAAATTAAGAAAATACAAATCAGAATACTCATCAGAATACATAATTTACCCTAAAAGAATATTTATGTTAAAATCAAATTAAACAGGAGGAATCCACCCAGATATTATAAATATCAATAATTACTAAAATTATAATTAATAACAATTGTAAACCAATTAATAATGAAAAATATTTATATTCTGGAAATACTTTGTATGGAAAGTATGTAAAAAGAATATTAAGTATTTATTAATATTATTTATACAAAATTAAGGAATATAGAAAATTACTAATTGAATGTAAAAAGAAAATAATGTAAAAACATGTAACTTTCGAAATCCATATAAAAAAATTATATAAAAGGAATATTTATGTAAAAACGACTAATTAAAATGTTGCAGTTCGATATTATGCCTATTTCATTGTGCAGTAAACAGTACTTAATATGTTTAATAACGCATGAAATAATAAATTTCCATTTGCAGTTGGCGCTGAAATTCAAACGTCTGTCCCGCATGCCTTTGCAATTTGCTGTCACTTGTGAATGTCAGAAATAAAACCTAACCTACAAAGAATAAATACAACTTTTATAATGAGAATATTTAGTTGTTTAATTTACGATGAATTTACGGTTAAATAATTAATAAATAAGTATCAAGTACTCCGAGTTTCGCTCGGACTTTCAGTGTTCGCCTCAGTTTGCATATATTACAAATGAAGATACGTAAATAATTGCATTTTAGTTATAAAAATAATAAAGATTAAGTT
>JAWQRJ010005135.1:0-10479 GCA_033557515.1 Diorygopyx duplodentatus
GCGTTATTTAAAATAATAAAGCTTAATAGTACAACTTTCAAGTAACATGTTCAAAAATTGATAACTAATTGGTATTCAACCCAATTTGACACAAAAGAATGTATTGCCAAAGGATCGCTTTTGCAGCAAGAGCTCGAAAAACTTTAAATAATCGGAAAAGGATACATTTTCGGTTTAAGGAAACCTAATGCCGTTTAACCGTTACCGTTTTAGGATTTTAATTCACTTTTTGTCACTTAAAATTTTCTTATTTCAAAATTTGTAAAAGATGTACGTAAGAATGTCCCGCCGGGTGTTTCTGAAAAGTTCAAATTCTTAACTAATGGTTGCTGAAGTATGAACATTATCGCATAAGTCTAATTATGAAAATTCGATTTTTCAAAATGTTGCTGTGGTTGCATAATTTTTGCGAAAAAATTCAATATCTCGAAAACGATTAAATTTAGGCTTGGCAAACGTATGAAAGTTGTTGAAAATTGATTGTAGATTAAGAAAAAAAATTTAAACTGGGGTCATTCCATTGAAAATGTTTTATTGAGAATATCTTTTAGTTCTCTTCGTACCATATTCAAATCGAAATTTTTAGACTTCTAGCTTTATCCGTTCCCCATATATTTCTATTGGACGTCTACGCTGACAGTAATAAAAGGAATATTAAAAAAAAGGAATTCCTATTAAAATCAACATGGAAAATCATTATGGAAAAACCTGTCCTTTGTTGCAGTCGCAAAGAAATATCACAAAGAAGGGCAACTGTTTACAAATATTCTGATTTTAATTTTAAGCTAAATAAAAATGTTACAATGTTTAGAAAAATTAGCAATAACATTGGTAACACTAATATTAAAAAATTGGGCGTGAATCACTCACACGACTTTTTCTCTCCTAACCCTCCGGATCTATTTTAGGAATAACTTCTAAACAGTGCGACTTTAGACATATGTATGTTTAATAAAGTAAAGTTTTGATGTATGAAGTTTTAAAATTATTAAAAACTTTGTAATAAATGACGGTTTTTGAGTCTGATTTTTAAATGAGGCTCATAAATTCATAATCTCACCTTAATAAATTTGAAAAATGTAAGCAAAATACAACCCGTTGTACTTAGTTGCATATCTGACAAATATTACTACACACTCAATTAACAATCTACACATACAGTAAGAAGGCTTATGGCATTGGTTAGTACGAGTCCCCTTATAATTCGTTTCAGAAAGAAAAATTAAATAAAAGCTACCGTAGTTTCACCCCTCTATGATACAAGCCTATTTTAATTATACCATGTGTCCCATTTCTTCCAGATACTATGCAACTTTAGTTGCATAGCTAGACGCCTGTATATTATTTGACCTGCATTGGTTTAATGCAGGGAAATAATGCCTATATTAAGTTAGCCTAATTTTATTGCATTACAATTATTCACCAATTAAAATTTTCAGAACAACTCGTAAATCGATCAACTTTTTTTATTTTTTTTCTCAAATAATAAGCATCAATACATAAGGTCACCATTTTTGTTCAAGGTGTAATTTCGGCGGGAGTTTCGGTGCCAGTTCAAATACCGAGCCAGACGAGCGACCTAACCTCCAACCTTGCTTCGAACTACTGGCCCCGGATTCAGTGATCTCAACTTTTCGGCTTTCCGCCGCCGAGTCTGCTCGTTCATCAGGAAAGCCCGGCCCTGCACGACACGATGACGCCCCCAAGCGTCGCCGCTTCAAACCACGACGCGGAGTCCTCGTCTTAAAGGTCGGCGCCATCTAGCGCGGCGACCGCCGAAGCCGGCAGTGCAGGGTACCTTATCGTACAAAAGCGCCGTGGCGCGAAACATAAACGAACTTTCAAAGCTTTCGACATGAAAGTCGCAAACTTTTTTTTCCGAAAGTCGAAAAAAGATTTTTTTTCGGCTTTCGCGCCCCCTCTCTAATGTGTATACTGTATAATAGAAGACATGATTAAATATTAAAATAAGAAAACCACGTGAAGAAAAACAACCGACCCCCTCTGCCCCTGAATGTACATAATAGATTCACCATGATCAATACTGGTAACATAAATATTTTATCGCGTCAAGTGGTAGCAAGTTGTTGGTAACAAATTGAAAGCGAAATCGCAATAATTAATAAGAAAGATGAACAGAAATATAAAAAAAATAGCAATAATTTCCACGTGTAAATCTCTGCAATAGCTGATGTATTGTGTTTGGAGCGATGATTATGTTTTTCTTATTACCTTTTGTGTCTGAATTAATAGTTTTTATGATCGCTGTGATTATGTTAGGGCTGTGCTGGGAAAGCTCAAAAAGAAAAGCTTGGTTGACACAGTAACATATTTTCCTTTTTATTTTCAAGATATCAACTGAGCTTTTCCCAAAAAGCTGTTCTCACGCACAGCCTACTTCTTATTGTAAACAATTAGTAACTAATAATAATAGTCGTGCTGTCTCAGTGTGTATAAACGAACTTAGTAACAAAACAATAAAATACCAGACAAAAAACAGCTCTTTATTTATTGTTATTCAGCCTTCTTATATAATCACAATATTTTAGTTACGCTACAAGCAAACTACGCCCTACGTAAACCTATTATTATAAAGGAAGTATTACGCATAATATATGAGATTACACTCCATCATTAGATACGATGGTAATATCTATTATTAAAATTCGTACCCACCTCTGAAAGCAAAGGAGTATTTTCAGAAGCACCCAGTGCTGAGTACGGCTCGTTGTATCGGGTAAAGATTGAGCCGCGATCCAAAGTGTCCGCTGGAGGAAATGGAGCCCTGCCCCTGATGTGCCGCCATTGAATGTACATTCCCAATAATGCGATCACAAGCATCGATACCAAAAAAGTTATTTCTGAAATTACAATGTGTAAGTTTAAGGTGGTATTAATTAATGAAGCGATATTAACCAATAGTTTGGAACGGTGGGTCAACAATTGCCAGGTTGAAGTTAGGAATGGTGGCCCTATGGATGATATTTAAGAGGCTATATCGCAGTGTTCCTCCGCTATACAAATCGAAAGGTATCATAAATATGTAAGAACCAATAAAGCTGGTAGCGATAATATTTAACGGCCAATGAGATAAGATGAGAAAGAGAATAGTGATTAACAAGCTAATTCCGATGAAGACACTCCAGAAGTTGATGTCATTTCGGAAAAGATTCAAATCAGCTGCAATAAAAAGTTCAAAATATAGTAAACGGTTCAATATTTTTTTTTGTATTCGAATACCTGGTCCGGAATAAAAAAATATTCCAGAAACTAAAATTCCAGCTACAAAATACGTTAACGTGACAGATAAAATTGGTATCTTAAGTTTCCACCAAATTAACAACCAGAGTCCCCCATAAATAACTCCGACAATACCTAAAGTAATCCAGGCTTCTACAAAAAAAAACTTCACTAAATTACTACGCATACCATAATTTCCTAAAACATTACCCCATTCAGTTAAATTACTGTACGATATACAAATGTAAGTTAAAATTGCTGCCACAATAAAACCTATACAGAACAAATTCAACTGGAAAAATCTATGTCCCGTAAAACATAAAAACAATCCATAAAATACCATAAAACCACAGATAACTCTCCAAGAAGTTGTCACTAAAAAAATCATTATAACTTTCAAATCTTTAAAAAAATAAATAAAAAATATTACATGGCCCTCTGCAAGTGATATCATTCTTTATATTGCATCCATACGATACAGCAGGAACGTACGCCGAGCTAAATCCATTATACTTAGCTACAATTCCATAAACCGTACCCACAGCTTGATAGGCAACAAAATACCTCCTCATAGGAGGCAAGCCCAGAGGTTTTTCCACTTTACGGCCATTCCTGACGGTGCTCTCAGGTGTCAGCATTTTTTCGATACCACTAAAATAGTCTTCGGCCGTAAAGTCTTGCTCCTCTAAGTACATATGATATATATCCACGGATATATTTCCGGTCCCGCATGGGAAATCTTCCATCCCAGGGGGCTGAGAGTCGATGCGGATTAGAGCTTCGGAATATGAAATTTTTTGGTAGGGGGCATCTTCGGTTTCGAAGGTAAGATTGCAAGCACCTGGCACCGGATCTTGAAGAAGAAAAATGATGCTGTGACATTGGAAGGAGTCTGTCTATGAGGGGTTTTAAAATTAAATACTCATTTAATCAGATCTGCACTTGTAACTGATGCACTGGTGTTTCTAACCACGTCAACATAACCTCACTGGTGGCCAAATACAGATGTGAAAATAAGGGTGAACAGGTATTCAGCGAAGGATGAAGGGAAAGATGTATTGGGGAGTGCAATGGGGTGTTGGACGACAAACGGGATTGACGAGAGGTACTCAATGAGGGAGGGAGGGGGCAGAGAATGAATGGGAAAGATGATAACCTCAGTTTTTGTTATTGCATTTTTGTTATACAGTACCCTCCGATTGGGGTCAATCACCCCTGACCAGCAACAAAAAAGTATAAAAGAACATAAAGAAAGAGCAAACTTAAAAAAAAATCAGGTTTTCAGGATATGTAACTTGTACCTGCACTTTAATATAAAAAATGTCAAAAAAATAAAATTTCGAAAAATATTTTTTTTTCAGAATTTTTTTTTTTTTGAGTTTAATCATAAATTTTTGGGGAAAGACTGAATTTTCGTTACTGTCTAGGAGTTATCCAATAAAATATTAGTTGTTTTTTAGGTTTTTATATGTTTTTTTAAGTATGTGTGTGCTTATTTATGTTAAAAACGGGTATATTATTTATTTTTGTTAAATTTAACAAAAACGGTTTTTCAAACTTTTGGGATTGAAATTTTGTAATTTCTGACTGAACTTTTTCATTTTTAGTTTTAAAGTTTTTTTTCAAAAAGCAATGGATTTTAAAGTAATGGCTGAGTCTGCAGCATAGAATATTGTAAAAGAAATTTCAAAAAATGTCAGTTTTTGTCAGGTCGGGTTCAGCTACTGTATGGATCGACCCCAATCCGACGGTACTGTATGTAACTTGGTGTTATTATTACCAAGCAAGGTTTTGCTACCCAACCCAAGTTCAACCAGAGTTTCTAAAGGTTACAAAATAATACAAGGCTTAAAAGTGACCAGATTTTAATTTTATAAAATCAGGGGAGGATCACTTTTCTGTCTTTTCAATCTATGTATCCAAAAAATATTTTTTTTTTCAGATTTTTTTTTTGAGTGTGATCAAAAGGTTTTTGGGGAAAGGCTGAATTTTCGTTGCTATCTCTAGAAGTTATCCAATAAAATAGTTGTTTTTTAGGTTTTTATATGTTTTTTTAAGTATGTGTGCTTACTTGTGTTAAAAACGGGTATATTATTTATTTTTGCAAGCAAGGTTTTGCTACCCAACCCAAGTTCAACCAGAGTTTCTAAAGGTTACAAAATAATATAGGGGTTAAAAGTGACCAGATTTTAATTTTATAAAATCAGGGGAGGATCACATTTCCTGGAGGAATTTGTTTATTAACAAGTTTAGAAGAATTAAAAATTAAAATAAAACATTAAAAATTCATATATCTACAAATATGAACTATTTTATTAACTGCTGAATTAATATATGAAGTGCAATCTAATGTGACCAAATTTTGGTTGTTTTTGGATTAAAAAAAGTAACCGAAACTTTTGAAATAAATTTTTAAATTCCCTAAATTTTTATTACAAATTAAACATTAGAAAACAACTATTTGATTTATCAATAAAAGATATTTAAATTAATTTAAAAACTGAAAAATATTCTTTAATAATTTTTTCAGTTTTTAAATTAATTTAAATATCTTTTATTGATAAATCAAATATTTGTTTTGTAATGATTAATTTATAATAAAAATGTAGAGAATTAAAAAATTTATTTTAAAATAAAGACAAAATTTATTTCAAAACCTTCAGTTACTTTTTAAATCCAAAAACAACTAAAGTGTGCAATTTAATGTAACCAAATTTTGGTTGTTTTTTAATTTAAAAAAAGTGACCGAAAGTTTTGAAATATGTAAATTAAATAATGTATTTTAAAATAAATTTTTACAGTCTCTAAATTTTTATTATAAATTAAACATTACAAAACATTTACATTAAATTAAAACATTCCAATAAAAGATATTTAAATTGAAGTAAAAAGTGAAGTTATAATTAAACGATTATTTTTCCAGTTTTTAAATTAATTTAAATATCCTTTATTGACAAATCAAACATTTGTTTTGTAATGTTTAATTTGCAATAAAAATCTTTAGAGAATTGAAAAATTTACTTTAAAATGAAGACAAAATTTATTTCAAAACTTTCGGTAACTTTTTTAAATCCGAAAACAACCAAAATTTAAATGTGCTTTAAATTAAATGATTGACGTAAATCGTTTTATTTTAATACAATAATTTTTGCAGTTTTTGGATTTGAAAAAGTGAAACAGTGTTTTTATTTCATATTAAATTTTTAAATTGTCTACATTTTTATTAATTAATTTATTAGTAATTTCAATTTTTTATCATCATATCTCCAACGGTTAATTAATTAATTTACTTGGAAATCATAAAATTATTCTTTGTCGATGGTGTATATTTGAAAATCTGCAAAATACAGTTGAGAACTAAGAAATCAGTTTTCTTTTTCTTTATTTTTTCAGTTTTTTTAATAGTTATGATGACAAATAAGGGATGATAATTTTAATGATTATTTTTCATTGGATTTTTAAACACAACATCAGAAAAGTAAAATAAAAAAATCTTATTCTGAATCTGAATCAACTTATTATTAAATTTTAAAAAAGCTTTCAGACTGTGTTTTCGTTAATGAATGATTTATTAAATCAAAAGCAACATCTTCAACAATAAAATTTTTGTCTGTGGGCACTTTTTCAAAGAAAAACAATTTTTGTTTGTTCAAATCTCCTTTGGAGATATTCTGTCTTTGTATCATAAATAAAACCATAACAAAGTGAATTAGTTTAGCTACACATTTGGTAATTAAAAACATGATGTTAAATTAACGAATTGGTTAAATTATTAAATATATCCGTATAATAATCAAAATAATCACATCTTGCAACATTTCTTGAACTACAATTGACCTATATCTATTTTTTTCAATTTGATTTGATTTCGTAGCAAATAAAAATAGGTTATGCAAATATAATATTTGACATTGACGGATATGGCTGATCTGAAAATTTGAATAACCTACAAATTTTATAACCAAGACGGTTAATAATGACAGTAAACTGAAGTTTCGCTTACCGCTCGTTCCGTAGCCAACAACAACGATTAATAAGTGAGTATGATCGACTCCGTCGACGTAAAAATCGAAGTCTGTATCAGTGGCCATTTGAACCAATCCCACATTGGTTCCGTTAACACCGACCTCGTCATCCGTACCATTTGCACGGCTCAGATAAATCGGCGTAGCGAAACTGTGGACTTGTATGATAAAGTAACCTAAGTTATTCACGTTTTTAAGATGAATCCTTGCGGAACCGTGTAATATCTCTCGGACTTTCACTAAACCGTGGGGTTCGTTCAACGAAGACAAATCGATATTAATAATTCCCCCTGGAAAACAAGTAGAGCTGTAACGAAACAAACGAAAACGAAAATCAAGATTTAAACGAACCGTCTTCTACTGCGTATAACGGCAGAAGAAGTGAGGTTATGACGCTGAGATATAGTAAAACCCGAAATTCGAACATTACGAACGCTTGTCTAATAGCAAACGGAGGTGCTAAAGATCAAAACAATACTTTACACCGTTTTACACTCTCATAACAGCGCGCTGTATTAAATTACACCGATATTACGAACGGATACGCCGAAAACAAAAATAAAAATGTTGGTTGAAATGGCCGCTAGGTGCGCTGCGGTGCTGTCATGGCTACTACGATCAATGAATCGTAGTAAATAGTAGTGCCTGTAAAAATGTTGTAAGAATGGTTGTTTGTGCGGGCAAAAACTAGTGTAGGGTGCTAAAATGGGGAAGGACCAAGATCTTCTGGAGGCAGCAAGGAACGGAAATGTGGTTATCGTCGACAAAATATTGGGCCAAAGGGCCAAGAGGAGTGGTCCACTAGCAAGGTGGGTGTTTTGAATCAGCTGTCTGGAAACTTCAATAAAACACGGGAATTAAATGACTTAAAACTGATTTTTTGGTGATGTAATCAACTAGATATGATTTAAGATTTAAAATCTCTCAATTATTGGTAGTCGTATCGAATAATTTCGATTAATACGTCGATTATGTGGAAAATTAACTTTGTTTCAACTTTCATTTGTTCCAAAGCATTCGTGGTAGGATTTTCCCAGTATAACTTTTGTTGAGTCATTTAAGAATGTTTATGGTCGAAATGTGATTCATGTAATTGATGTTTATTAAACCAATAACCGTGTAAATTGACATTGAAAGAATAGTCCCATACCATAGCGTACACAAATTCGTGAATATATTATTCCAGTAAAACTACTTTATTGCAGATATCTTAATATTTAGTTGTGATCGATGTAATAGAATAATTATTCGAATTAACCACAGAAGGACATCATTATACAGGGTGTATTTTGTGGTCACAACATAAACATTACATAATAAAAATTGTTGATAACAATATCTTATCGTAATATTGGTACATTTTTATCTGCCTTTATGTTTAGAATGCACCTTTTTTAATTGTTTTTTATTTTGTTTGAAACTCTCTGTTTTATCGTTGTATTTACAATTTTCCTCATTACCGACATTTCTGATAAGGTGGTCAAATTTTCATCCTAGCCTTCTTCGATCGATCAACTAGGCCACAGTAGGTAGATAAAACTCAGGAAATGTAGTACAGGACAATTTTCTGGGAAAATCGCAAAATTTACTGGGAAATATTTTTTGTTTACAACAGATAAGACGTTTGTTCTCATGTTTTGGCAATACGAAACTTTTTATCGAATTTTTATACACCTATGATATAAAGTTTGCACTTTATTTTATGTTTATTTAGACACCTGCTTCCAGAACGAACTCCTGTTTTTCTTTTAATTTCATCTATTTTCGGCGTAGAAGCTTATTATTTCAGGTAATTTCAAATAACTTATATTTCAAATAATATTTTTTGAATTTATGTATTTTTTTGCGCAAAAAATAAATTAAAAAAAAACTCGCAGTCGGTAGGATTCGAACCTACGCTCCCAGAGGGAATCTGATTTCTAGTCAGACGCCTTAACCGCTCGGCCACGACTGCTATAAAATTAGATATGTCTTTATATGTATTTTGTCCAAATTATGTTATGATAATATTGTTTAAAATTTGCAACATTTTACCATCGTACGTACAATATGAGAAATAAATACAAGATAGGACTATGCTGTCATATTTTTGAATGCCCTTGAGCTGTGTTGGCTGGTTTTTGTAAATTTTGCTAACTCAAAATGTAAATGTTAACATGTCTGGTTTTTACTTTCTCTCATATATAAAAAAAGTAATGCATTCGGTAAATACATTTGAGACAATGAAACTTTTTTTTCCTAAAATAAATATAAATAGGAAAAGTGGGTGGGAAGATTTATTATGTGGTTTTCAAAATGCATCAAATAACATTCAAGAGGTTTAAAAAATGTTTTATCAGGTTGCCACCGCTTCGGACATCTCATGCCGTATTAAATAAACTCTTGGCATCTGTTAACTGGATTTTTCGAAGGGTATTCAGGAATAAGGGAAGGTCTGAATAAATATAAATAATATGAATAAAGGATTCGGATTACATGGGAATTCTAGGTATTTGAAATAAATTTTTCGTTTAAGTTTAAAAGAACGATCTTTACAAATATCAGTTTCGCGTGAAATTCGTAGATATTTATGGATTATTATACGTGTATAGAGAAAGCACAATGACTTTCACCGCTTTCCCATAAAATTTTAATGATAATATGTTGATGTTTCACTTTTCACAACAGCCTGTTGCGTGACGTTTATAATTATTTTTTGTAATTTCAGCTTGCGAAGAGGCCCAGGATCGAATGTGCAAGACAGCAGTGGGTACACGTCCTTACATCATGCAGCACTGAATGGCCATAGGTAACTTATTCTTTTCAAAATAATTAATATTAATTATTAAACAATCTGTTTATTTTTCTGCTGGGGTGTTGTAATGACCATATATTTTGCGATTTTCAATTAGTTACTGCAAGGTTAAGTTAAATAAACCTACCTAATTATTTTTTTGCAAAATTTTCGCAATTTCCCATTAACAAAATAATGTTCAAATATTTCACATAAACAGAAAAAAAAGCGCCACTGAAGATCAACAATTTAAAGTGAATTCAATGAAGAACATATGAATTTCTAAGTGCATACTACAATATAAACCAATTTCTGAACATTTATATACCTTCTTACACATATAAACAATTTTCATAAAATCACATCAATCAGGGCGTTTAAAAATGGTCGTGTAATCTACCAAACTAAAATACAAATAATCGAGTTTCTCTTCTTTATCTC
>JAWQRJ010005136.1:0-10479 GCA_033557515.1 Diorygopyx duplodentatus
AAATTGCAAAGAACGAAAACGACGAAACGTCGCATGCATGTTAATTAAACGAAATAAGTTTATACGAAATAAGGTTGGACTATCTTTAGGCATCAATTCACGAATTAAATTCTTTTTTGTTAAAACTTACAAGCCGATCCTCTAGATCAGTCCTTTCTCAACACGATATCAAAATTTCAAATCCTTTTTAAATCATTGTAACAGAAGAAAGGGTATAAAACAAGGCTTTTACTCATAGTGTACAAACCACCGAGAGTCAACGTTTAATCCCAAATCATTTTATACCTAATTGAAAATTTCTATTGAGACAGCTTCGTTTAGGTCCCTGAGATAAAAATCAAGGAATACTGCTGCCTACTTACTATATGTACTTTTAAAAGCAGGGCATATTGAAATATTATTTTCATAAATATCACTTCCAATTTTTTGTATAGAACACCCATGTAGTACTGAATTTTTGCATTCCTCATAAGAAGAATCACCTTGTTAATCACATTACGATCCTATCCTAGAAGAGTTGTTTGTCAAAATAAATGCTTGCGATGAAAAACGTAGTTTTAATTCGTTTTAAGCCGATAAATCATAATAAGTTATTCTATTTCTTCACTATTTTTATGCCGCTATTTTATTGCCTAGTAGGAAGTATTGTTGATGGTATAAAGATATAACTCTTCTTTATTATATTGATTGTACCTGAAATCAATCCCCTTGAGCCCCCGCGTATTAGCCACGTTACTTGAAGAAACACTCACTGTTAATGCTGCGCTATCCTTTACAGACAGTGTCATTTTATATCCTCGATAGGATGTGAGTGAAGTTCTCTTTCAACACGCTGTGTTATCAGCGAATATGACATTTTATGTTGAACAATATAATACAGTTGTACCAAGATATATCACGATTTTTCCCAAAGCGAAATTCACTAGCGAATAAACTAGACTAGTATTCATTATTAGCATCTTTTCCCGTGTTTTACAAGGTATAAAGAATTTTACATCAGTATATCTACTTTCGTGCCAGTAACCGTACTTTAAAGCGAGTATAAATATCTGAAAATCTCTTTCCCGTCTTATACCTCATTCCCGCATTTATTGCGCGTTTAAGATCTTAGAAGCGGAGATTTATTTTCTTCCTTGTTTTGCGTCGCAATTCTCGTGACACAATTCCAGGTGCAAATGCGGCAATCAAGTGACAGATGCCCCGTTTTTATTTCGGTTGCCTACGATATTCGCCACATAAATTCTTCGGAAACCGAGAAACGTCGTCCCGAATGCGAGCGGTGACAGTAATCGGATTAAGAATGGGTCGCGGTGTTAGGTAGCGGGAATATTTTCCAGACGGCTCCCTTATGCAATATTCATGACCGGGAGAGAAAAGTAATTTTCCGGTTATGGTGTTGTTGCGGTGTGACGTCGCCGGTAACTAAACGAGACGGGTGCATTCGCGAAGTTGGCCGCGTGCCGCCACGTCTCGCCGCGCCACCTAGCGAGCATTATAATTTTATGCATTGCATCACCATTTCATGCGTGCATTACCCGAATAGTGTGAACAGGAACGGAAAGTGGAGAGCGAGCTGTAAAAGTAGAATCGGCTTAACCGGCACAATTCATTTGCTGATTAATTTATAACTACCTGATAGACCGAGCTATTTTTAGTCCCTTTTCGTATTATAATACTTGTGGCGCCATCGTGCGGTCAACGGTCAAACTACAACAATCGTTACAGGAAACTGTAACAGCATTTATCAACGATATGACTCCTTTAACAAATCGATTTTTCTTGTCGAACTCTCAGTGATATAAATCCTCGGTTCCTGTTATACAGGATAGATTTAGTACATAGGGCATAGGTATTTTTTGGTCTATAGATAGTATCACAATTCCGTCTTATCATTGAAAATTTCTACTGCCTACTGAAAAAAACTTTATACGGTATAATTTCAATGTTTCGATATCGCTTTGGTTTGTTCAGATACCATTTGGGCCAATATTTATTTCTGATTACTCTAATATTATTCCAATTTATGTGATTTATTCAGGTAGTGAAAAGCATAGCAGTTTCCGGAATTACTGTTATCGCGATATGAAGTTGTCTAACCAGGCGGTTGCATCTGCGAAGTTGGCCGCCTCCTGCCAGGTTTCGCAACGCCATCTACTGAGCATTATAATTTTATGCATTGCATCGTCATTTCATACGTGCATTATGAGAATTGCCTTGGCAAAAACGGATGGGGTAAGGGGTTGTAAAAGTGCAATCTGGCGGCAGTAAAACTGTTAAGCGCGCGTTTTATGGGCTATTTTCAACACAGGGTGAATCAAATAGTTGTGTGGAAACTTTAATGGGCGGAAGGATATTCCGAAATGAAATTTTCAGCGAGTCTAAGCAACTAGATGTTAATTAAATTGTTAATTAAACATCAAACTGCGCAAACATAGAGGAAACTAAGATTCTGGGATCTTTGAAACACGGCCAAGCAGAAGTTAATAAACTAGGAAATACTGTTAACACCGTTTCAAATATCCTTTCCTCTTAACTTTGATGATCTTCCAGCTTCTGGTAATGATGAGTTTTTCAAAATCTCTCGAAATAAGGGAGAACCCATGACCACATTCATAATTTATGGAACCATCACCATTAAAATTATTACAATTAATAAGCGTAAAGTACATTTTTTAAATCTAGCTTTACGTGTATGGCGGCGAATGTTTATAATAATATTCCTGAGTCGATACGATTTAAAAATCATCTTATAAAACAGCAATGATGTGTCTGCATGATGGCAGCATTAATGTAGGATGTATAGTGGAAGTTGCTTAAAATTAAATTTTAACTATGGCAGCGGAGTGGATTTGAATTATCAAAAACCCTTCTGTCTCAGAAAAGAGGAAACCATCTTTGAAACAATTCTTTTATGTATCGCCCATGGATTAATGATGTGATACACCCTTTTTTCTGGGCAGATGCAATTACCCCTTTCTATACAAGATTTTGGGTGGTGCATACGAAATTTTGTTAGGTTGTTCTTATAAACTTATTTATATCTTCTAGATCCATGGTGCTCCATTTGCTTATACCGAAAGAGTAACGGATACTTGGAAAGATCCATGAGTTAATAGCTTAAAATTTACTTATCGAATTTAAACCTGTGGCTAGGATTTGTTTGAGTTTTTCTCTTAATTTTTTTCTGATATGGGTTTTGATAGTTGTGTGATCTATTGTGAATTGTTGATGGAACCCGAAATATTTATATTTATTATTTAGGCCTAAAGAATTTATTTTTGCTTCATTATCTCAGAGTGTTATGCTGTTTTCAATTTTCCCTTTAATTATTATTGCATTAATAAGTCATTACTGGAATTTGGTGCTATATTAAACATGTTTATTATTGTTAGTTGTTTTGTTGTATCTGTATAATTTTTTAATTTTAATAATTTTTGCCTTCTTTCTTTATGTCAAGCTCATATCCATATACTTGAGGATATTAGACAGTCGGTTTAGACATAGACAAGACCAAAGGGGGCTGATCGCGTCTCCCTGGAAGATTCCCCTTTTGATATTTATAGTATTGATCAGAGTAATGTTGTTATTTATATTGACGACTAATTTTGTTTTCCAGCCACCCATGAATCGGCCAAGAAGGTATATAATTTTGTTAAGAATTTTGTATATTTATAATATTTTTAGGAGATAGTCGTGAGGTACTGAGTCGTAAGCTTTTTGGTGGTCTACTGATACATTCCATTTTTGGCGTTTTGCTTGATTTGTGATGACTAAATCTATTATTAGCTGTTCTTTGCAACTTTGGAAACTCAATCTACCACCTTTTTGCTCCTCGGCCAATATATGTTTTTATCGATATATTCAGCTATTTTATTGCAGATAACTGAAGATATAATTTTGTAATAACGTATTAAGGCAGGAAATATGTCTGAATTCTTTCGGATATTTTCGGACTTTGCTTTCAGATATGTTCTATGTTCAATTAAATATTCGGGCACTTCTTCATCATTCTTTAGCAATTTATTTATGGATTATGTTATTATTTTACCTGCAGTTAGGTCAGATACTTAGAACCAGAAATTTTGTATTTTACCTGTACCGGTTGTCCAGTTCTGCGTATTTTTACTTTCTCTCACATAAACAGAAAGTAATGCATTCATCCATTATTTCCAAAATTTTGACGGTGAGATTTTGATATATCTGGACGAATTATGGTATTCTAAGACTAATGGTACCATTTTTGGCCTTTGGCCTGTCCGTCCGTCAGTCCGTTCGTCCGTTAGATATGGTTTGTGGTCCACACATCTAGAATTTCTAATCATTTTAAGTAAAAAAGTTTCAAATAAAATATTAATAAAATATTTTCATACATACAGGGTGTCCCATTTCCTCTACACGCTACGCAACTTCAAATTTTTAAATGGAACACCCTGCATATTATTACCTTTTTCGGTTCCTTATGGAATTTATGGTCTATTTCATTAAACATACATTTGGCAGAGTCGCACAGTTTAGGAATTATTAGACGTTTTTTGCTAAAAATGACATTGGCTTGACATAACGGTGCGGCAATGCGAATCCTAGCTCTCTTGACATTTTAAGTCAAACATATGACATTTCAAGATGACAATAATTAAAATGTAATTTTAGATCAGTTTTTTATTTAGAATTTTAGAACGATTTGATTTTTTTTGCAAAAAGTACATTTGAAACAATGCAACTTTTATTCGAAAGAATTAAAAAAATACATTTGAAATAATGTTGTAAAAAATAGCTTTTTTTCTAAAATAAATAGAAATAGGAAAAGCTAACAGACGGACATACGGACAGACAGATGGGTGGGAAGATTTATTATGTGGTTTTCAAAATGCATCAAATACCATTCAAGACGTTTAAAAGTTGTTTTATCAGGTTGCAACCGCTTCGGACATCTCATGTCGTATTAAATAAACTCTTTGTATGTGTTAACTGGTTTGGAGGGTATTCAGGAATAAAGGAAGGTCTGAAAAAGGATTCTTATTACATAGGAATTCTAGGTATTTGAAATATATTTTTCGGTTACCTATAATTTCTGTCGAGAGTGCAGTTCTTTAGTGAAGAAAAGAGACTTAGCTATTAATCCAATAACTGTGAGAGTCCGGTAATCGCATACTTAGTTCTCATACCGACTTCTGCACGGTCCCTCTTGTAATGTCCGACGTTGTATTCTTCAAATTTTCCACCGGTATTTGCTTGTAAGGAATTGCTTCAACTGGAATTTTCCGCGCTGTTTGATGGCCTCATCATCGCTGCCCTCGCATATCAATTTACCGTCCGAACGGAACGAGGCCCGTGTGTGCTCTTCCTGAACCACGGCAGGTTTTTCACGACGAACTTTGTTATTAGGTTATAAACCATCAGGTTATAGCAAAATGGTACGGTTCGACAGGCGGGGAGTCTATACAATCTAGCGGGGGTCCAAATGCTGTTACTAACGCAGGAATCTGCTGGTATAAAATGCAAAAAAGATAAAGTTAGACATTACAAGAAGGACCGTGCAGAAGTTGGCAAGTAGATAAAAGAAATACTTACATCTAACTTTTTCTAGTATGCATAGTCCGGAGTGATTTCCGGACCGGATTTTGTGAACACTTTTGTGTGTAATTTCTTGAAGGTAGTCATTTTCGTTGGGGAATTAAAACATGTTTAGAAAAGCAAGGACTAACGTGAAATAAGTAGAGTTAATAGTAAGCTGGTCATGCAGGTATCATTTCAAATCACAACGACAAATTGTTTCGTTGAGTGGGGCACTTTAGGGAGTAGTCTGGTTTAGAACACTGAAAAATGACGACAATGATAAAAGACTTAAAATGAAATATATATTAGAGTATATTCTAACATTTTTGGAGATTCAATTCTAAAGCATCTAACTGTGGGCATAGCAGAATTTCACTTGAAATTTTTTCGGTTTTCTTTACAAATTTTTACGTTTTCAACTGTACATATTTTAGTTACAACAGCGTATTGCACCATAAATTTTGGCTTATACCCTCCCCTTAATTCATTCATAATAAATATTAATTCATCAAAATCGATTTCTATTGTGCTGCCATCTATTTTTCACAATATACAAAATTCCCCTCTTAATTCACGATAGTACGCCTTCGTGACTCTAGCACGCCTTCATGTTTTACAGGTCTCTGTAAAATCTTAAGCTAATAGATGGCGATAAGGGTGCCTTATGTATTAATAATATAATAAATTCTTACATGTTTTAGAATAGTCTATAAGGGAATTGTAACTTCGAAACGTCAAAAACGCCTGTCGCGCTAGTTTTTTTAAAAATATTTATTTGCCAAAAGTCGCACCGTTTCGGTCGGTGGGTTAAGTGAGATAAAGTCGTGTGAGTGATCCACACACACTCAGTTTATTCCGGTCCAGACGTGTTTATTTATTATCGGGTTTTCCATGGTAGCATTCACTCTTTCGGACTCTTTCTGTATCCAGCTTGCACTTTTATTATATAGCTTTTGTGTTGACCATAGGGTTTTCCAGAAGTTCTCTATTGTTTTAATGTTTGGTAACTCTGTTGTATTTATTTGTATTTTTTTTTTTCAGTTTTGTTCACTTTTATGTAATATTCAGATATTTATTATTAATGTTATTGTTATTCTTATTGACTTATGTAATCTCATGCAAACAAAATTCAATATACAGAGTGTCGATTTGAAAACATTCAGTCCGGACAACTGGAGAACACCTAATACATCAAATCTTAACGAGCATAAATGCCACGAGGTGAGTCACCTCTCGTGCGCTCCCTACTCTAACTTTAAAGTCTCAAATAGCAGTAAACCACTGGTGATGCGTTAGCTTAAATATTTCAGTAAATGTTGAGACCTTTTTAACAAAATTTAAAGATACTAACCTTCGATCAGTTTTTTTGCCAATAGATGATTATGACATTATGATTGAATTTTGGTATTGTATCTGGTAGACCGAGCTCGCTCGGTTCAAAAAACAAAACATTTTTAGTCTGGCGACGCCATCGTGTGGTCAAAGGTGAAACTAACGCTAATCGTCGTAGTAAAGTATTATTTCCCAATGCTTAAAACTTGAGAGCTATCTAAATTGATTTTTCGCACCGGAATCTCGAAATGCTATAAACAACATGTCTTCAAATGTCCTCATTACAGCATACATACCTGTATACCGATCTTTAAACCGAGTTCCCTAGAATCCGTTAACTTATCAACTTAGACATTGCATTTGGAAGTCATACCCCAACGGTTTAGTACATAAAATAATTAATAACCAAAAAATGAGTAATTAAAAGTTTTAGCTTTGGTGGATCGTATCTACCAAAGCTGAAATTAATGAAGTTGATTGAAAGGAAATGCCCGTCATATAATTGCTCATTTATCACTCCATAAAAAGTCCGCAATATTGGTATTTTATAGATCAAATCAATGACCTGTCTATTTATATTCAGCCCTGCCTATAAAGAACTATTTTATGTTATGTTTATTCTATGTACGGTTTCATTTTATTACTTAGACCCACAGCACGAATGCATGAAGGCGGCCACTGTTTGTAAAAGAACATTAATTTGAATTGCCTATGCAAATGCACGTAAATAATGGAGGGCAATGAATTTTAAATTGAGTAAAACGTACAGCGTAAAACTCCTAGATTTATAGCATCTACTTCATTCAGGCAGCACGTGAAATTTCCGGGAAACGAACTCCCTAATTATACGTGTCCAAATTGATTATACACGTTGCCTTGCCATGTGGGTGGAGAATAGGCCAACTTCAAATGGAGCTGTGGCTGGTAGAGCGATTGCCTGATGTTACACACACCTCTTTGCTTTTATAGACATATTTAAATTATGCAATGGATGAAGTGGATATTTATTTTAATCTTAGGGGGAATTAGTGCATATTTAACTTTACGTGAATTTACTGTACACCTTGACAGCTCAATGTGAATAGAAGAAAATAAAAAGTTGTTTTATACATCAGCTAAGATATATGAACAACATATATATGTAAAATATCCACAAAACCACAGGTTGTATATGAAACTTGCAAGAAACAAGTTCTTTCGACTGGGCCTTATCCAAAGAATATGATTTTTCTTCAAACATCCGCTACATAAGTGATCGATTGGAGCAATAACAAGAATTGCAAAAATTGAAATAACTACTCCTACAATTTCAATTTAATAATAGCACTACCCAGTGTATAGCGACCAATATATCACTGATAATCTTTACATATCCTCTTCAAAACGTTAATTTATGATAACTAATGCTAATTTATGGTGTTTATTGGCTGTCGCGCGAGAATAACGCATTGCTGATGCCATGTAGTTATTTTATGTTTCTATTTACACTACAAATTATAGACACTAAACGATAATTGACGTTACTGTTAAAATTTTGGTTGCGGCATTCTAAACTGGCAGTTTAACGTATGCTGACGTTTTAGGATTTCCTTAAGAATGCGCCATTATTAAAAGCTACGATCTCTTTTATTCTTCTTTATCAATTTATGGTATAAAGCTTATTGTTAACTTATGTAATTACAAGACATAAAAAACGCAAGTATCTATAACTAATCTCTACGATACTGTGGTAGTAAACACTAAACGTGTAATTGTTAACACTTATTAGGAGAGTGTCATAATATTCTTGGGATATAAATTATTCATTGTATTATTTAACCGTGTTCGGATACTGAATATTCGAATAGTAAACAACGTCACACTTAATAAGAATAGTTTTTGTATTTATTTATAAATCCAGCCACTCCATTTTTAGTGACGAGAAAAGACTCCACATTTTCATCCAAGAATTAGAATTGAATAAAAGTCCAAGTGTAAAGTCGATTAGTATATTTTTAGTTTGGTGGGTTACAATTGTTTCGGATGAAAATCCGTTGACGGGCTCAACTGAAAATAATTATTACATGCCTAACTAAGAATGTATATTAAATTTTGAGCCAGAAAAGTATAATAAAATTTAATAAAATACTTACAATATTGGTTATGTAACTAAGTGACTTGGACTTTCATTCAATTCGTAATTTTTAATTTATTAAAACAAATACAGCAAGCGAAGATAAAAACCCCAATGAAAATTTCTTCTAATTACTTACTCTGACTTCTAAAACTAGTTTAGGGCAGATAGAGTGTAAACATCCCAACTTTATGTAAAAGAGCATAGAGTTGGGCACGAGAATCTCTGCCCAAGAGTTCTTGATGTGGAATCGACGTAACTCTATAGATTTCGCCCATTAACACGAAATTTATGTTTAATAACCTGAGGAAGTGTCAAAAGTTTTATGAATTCAAAATCTGAATGTTTGCTTTACAGACTAAAAACTCAAATCTCAAGAAGAATTCAATCTTGGGAAATTTGTTGATATGTGCAATAAGAGAATTTATTGGTTTTAAAATTATATATTTATAATTTTATTATAATTATATAATAATATAATTAATTATTAATAATATAATTATAATTATTAAAATAAAAACAAATCCCAAATACACTATTTGAAAATTCACACAAATTTCACGCCCGTTTTACTAATCTTTCATCACTGAAACCAACTAAATCAGAAGAAACGCTTCTTCAAAAAGGACATATATATACTCCGTACAAAGAAATCCACTTTTCAAAGTTGACAATAAAAATTGAAGCAGCCATCCAGAAGAAGAAGAAATCAATAAACAAATCATTACAACCATTGAAAAGAAGAAAACCTACATCATCAAAGTAAAAAATCAAAATACATGAAGATGAAGAAAACATCACACTACGAAACTTACAGAAAAAGATAAAAGAAGAAAACATCATAGTTACAACAGGTAATAAAAACGCTCGTATAATTCTAATGAATAGTGTAGATTACATTAAAAACAGAACAATTTATACAAGACAATGACTTTGTACAGGTAAAGAGAAACCCTAATCTAACTTTTCAATATAATTTCAAAAAAATCTTAAAAAATACTTCAGAAACTTTAAATAAATGTAATTTCAATCCTAAAAAAGTATTACCTATGAACCTAATAACCCCAGAGCTACATTCACTCCCCAAAATACACAAAAATTGCATTTCAACTAGACCAATTTTAATCATCACTAATTCTAGTTCATACTTTGTTTCTAAATTCTTAGTCAACATTTTCAAAGATATAATTGAATTTACACCTAAATATACTATAAAAAATCGGTATAACTTATTTGACAATATCCACTATTTAATACTACCTTCTGAATTTACAACTTTCATTTTATATTACTAACTTATACACTAATATATGTACCTATTAAAGAAACAATTTCCGTAGCTACACAAATCATAAATAATCACTTACACAATAACACAGATGCTAATAACTCAATAAAACTTTTAACTGCTTGAATTAACCAAAATCACTTTACATTTAACAATAAATATTAGCAAATGATGAAGGTTTACCTATGGG
>JAWQRJ010005137.1:0-10478 GCA_033557515.1 Diorygopyx duplodentatus
ATTATTCACTCATTAAAATTTTAAGAACAATTCGTAAATCGATCGATTTTTAGCAAGATTTCTTCAATTTTTAAACAATACTCACATATCACGTGTCTTCAAAAATGTATAAGAAGAAAAGCATCATCAATATTTAAACTAGTTATAAATTATTTTGACGCATCGTCGTATACACGTCGTACACGTGTAATAAATGGGAAAGTTTTGTTGTAATTATTTTATTCAGAATATATTTGTTTTGTGCCACAATCGTAATATACTTGTTAAATATTTGTTTGCATAAAGTCGCACCGTTTCAAGATTGGGGGGTTAAGTGAGAGAAAGTCGTGTCAGTGTGATATTTTTTATAAGTATTTGCACATATTTTTGTCTGTTATATAAAATACTGTACGATATTGTACTATACGATATTATAAAAAGTTTATTCAGAAAAAAAACTTCAAATTGATGCAACCATCATAAAATCTAAAAGTCTTCATGGTTTCGGTATTTAGGTTGTGGGGCTAGTAATGAATAATTGCCAATCGCATCAATTGAAGGTACAATATTTATGCATAGATGGCTGCACTCAAAGTAATGTATGCGCTTGATAGCTTTTTATTTTTTGTTACTAGTAACAATCTTAACGCTATTAAACAATAATGGTGACATCCCATGAATTAACAATTTAAAAGTTCAAATAAAAACTAATAAGGTTCTGTCAGTCAAATTCGCTTAGTAAGCATGAGATCTTTAAAGTTCTGTTTAGAAAAAAATACTGCTGAAAGTGATTAAGATTAATTGATTTGAAAAGCGCAGTTAAATTTGGCAAACCGTCTGCAATGAAATCTAAATGTAGGCTGTTAAGAAATAATGTATTAAACCAATTAATTAATAGATTACAAATAATATTCGTATTATATTATAATTAACATATATATTATATTATAATTATATTTCAATTCGATACGAACGAAATATTGTAATCGCGAGTGTGAGAATTATCCGAATTATTATTGGTGGTAACATAAAAGTTACCTTATTAAAAGTTAAGGAATGCAACAGTGGCTATTATCCTTAGTTGATATAGTAGTGAGCGCACATCTATTTTTATTATATTATATATGGACAGGGTTCGTAAGCACTATCCTTTGATGACCAGGCTGTGTGAAGAGCTTCATAACGACCGATCGCTTGGGGCCCGTTGCATGCCGCATTTTGCATTCGATTTTGCATTTCATGGTTGATTGCGCTGTAATATACGATGATGACTTTAAGAGCTTAGAACATGCAATATGGCTAAATTCATATGCATAGTACGTTACGTAAAAGTAATGAAATTATAATGTTAATGAAACACAAGAGAGCACTTGGACGTTTGTATTTACCAATATCACAGCACCTTTGTATCAAGTCAATTAAACGCAGGTGTTATCTTAACTAGTTTTTCCTTTATTCTAAGTGCAGAATATCCATATCGCGTAGATATGCCGGATATTGGACATTCAAAATCAAACCAGCTCGAAGGGGTTAGGATACAGGTGGGGACTATTGATAATTGCATTCCCATTCTTACTATGATTGCAGTAACGATTAATGCCGATTATTCTAAACTTTACACAAGTGATACTTACTGAATTGAGAGTGAGCAAAACTTTTTGCAGCTTTACAAAGACTAGCCATAGTATTGATTTTTCAATACCAGCTGCCCAATCGAAGCAATTCTCACCCAGTTCGAAATTAGTCCTACATCTCCTCAGGCCGTTTTTCTGCCAGTTGAGAACTTAGCCGGCAACTTTAATTTGTATTAATTCAACGACCCATAGATTTTTCGGCTAATTTGTGAGAAAAAATCGCCTTATTTCAATAATTGATTTTATAAACATTATAGTGTCCAAGTGTCAAGTAACATTTTTCACCACAGGTTGATGAATTTTTTATTTGTGCGTTCTTCAATATACTAAACTCTGAATTATTCGAGTCACGGTAGTTTGAGATTCCAATAAATTCTAAGTAATAAAAGAATAAATCGAATGTACTATACCGTGTCAATAAACCACGCGATTTAAGCACCCTGATTTATCGAGATTTGACTGCATCTTTACATCTCAGAAGAGCTCATATATTTATGCTTCAAACTTATTTTTGTTATACATATATATATATATATATATATATAATTTTATATATAATTATATATACATATATATATAATAGATTCATTTTTGACGGTTTATTAATAATTGCTATTAACTAATTTTCTATCTACAAAATACTACTACTCACACAATGTTAATTAAATCCATGTCACAATAGATGAATCTTCATTGTCTAAGCCAGCCAGGTTATGTTTTTTTAACAATCTTTAATATTCCAGTTTAATTTGATTGAAAAATGTCCACTTTTTTTTTAATTTTCTATCCGAGTTTATTGAAAATAAACAAGCAAGAAATGCTTTTCAACGGAAAATAATGTTCGTATAACCTTCTCAATGCCCGCGAAACAAATATTTTTTCACTTCACATTCAACATAAAGGTTCTCTCGTCGGAAAAACAGATGTTCTAAAGTAAATTTTGGGTAATGAACAACCCGAATTTCCCAAAGCCTCAGCCATCGATCGCTCTTGAATTGAACAGTCGCTTTGAAAAGAGTTACAGTAACTTTGGTACAATCATTATTGTTACGATAGTAATTTGCAACTATTTCAATTCTTTCATATTTGGTGTAAACCATTTTAACATTTGGAAAAAAAATGGAATATGTTTATGTTGCATCATAATTAAAATCAAACAGCAATTTTTGGCAACGAATCGATCGATTTTATTTTTTTGTACAGCAAGCAGTGGAAAAAGTTCGAGCTACAACAATTATTTTTGCATTGCTTAAGAATTGACCTTTGGTATCAAAAGTTACTTATTTATTTTCAGACAAATATACATTATTTTTTCGTTGGTTTAATGATGCAATAATTTTAAAACACTAGTTTTCTCACAAAATGTCAAATGGGAGAAAACTAGTGTAAACTAGTATTAAACTAGTATGTAAACTAGATGATTAAATTTGGTGTGTAATACAAAATGCAAGAATATACTGGATGTTCTCTTAAAGAAGCTAAAGATAGGCAGCGTCGAGAATAAATGAGACACATGCTGTAACTGTTTGGAAGTATTTTCTCCTAGTTAGTACTCCTAGTTAGCTGAATTACAGTTTTGGTGCAATTTTGAAAAATTCTAAATTGGAGTAACTGTGCAATTTATTGACTTTATTCATTGTATTTATTACAACTTTTTGACTTTGGAACAACGTTCAGAACATGCAGATAGTCAAACAGAATCTCTCAAACTCTATAACAAAAATTTTAAAAACAAAAGCAATAAAATGATCCGCAGAAAAAAATCATTATACCGGGTGACCGATTTTTCATTCTATGCAGGGTGTAACGCAACCTATACGACAAACTTTCAGGGATCCATAAGTCCATGGCAAGGACTTACGACTAATCGAAAGAAATTTTAATAAGGTATTAATTAATAGTATTAATTTAATTAAGTATTAAGATAAGGGAGATATGATTTTTTAATATTTCGTCCAAAACCGTTTGAGAACTGTTTGTTGACTGTTGACTCTGTTGTCACATGGTTGTCAGTCAGTGATCTCCGAAAAACTTGTTGTCTTAGGTCAGTCTGTGACTCATGGATACGTCATGGGTCGTGTCTGTGACTCATGGATACGTCGAGCTCGTCTGTGCGTCGAAATGGATGGTGGAACATTGGAACACATGTTGTGACGCCAGCGGTTCTTAAACATTTCTTCCAGCTGCTTGTAAGCATAATTTTTCGAATTTTACATTTTTTTTGCATCAATCGTCATTATTCATCAGTGGCTCTTACCCATAAAAGTTTGTCGTATAGGTTGCGTTACACCCTGTATATGCTTTATCACATGTTTTACACACATGTACTAGTATTACTTCTCCAAAATATTTAGTAATTACAAAGGAAGAGAATAACAGATATACCTAATTATTTTTATATAGTGGCATTCAACCTTTGTTCTTCAGATGTAAGCATCATGTATATTTTTAGGTTTTAAAAAGGTATACTAAGATATGCTTTACTTCAAATTTTTCGTGATAGATTAGTAAAAAAATTACGTACTTTTTGCAATGCACCTTTTCTTTCTTCATATATATAATAATACAGGTGCTCCAATAGTGCGTGGGCGGACTGTGGCTCTCTTGTCATGTATTTTAGGAAAAACTTTTATACAAAAGTTGTTTTAACAAAGTACTCTGCGACGTTAAATTATTTTATTATATACAGTATTATCTAGTTAGCATGCAATTTAAGATTGATTTTTTTTAGTGTAATTAATAGCCAGTAGGTAGGTGTACTATCTTCAAATTTGGAATGGGCAATTTTTTACACAGTTTTTTGAGTGTTTTCTGTTACCATCCATTTTCAAAAACGTGAAAATCTCGATTATATTAATTTTTTTTATGTCATACTACACAAAATTTGTTGTTCTGTTCAATTTCTAATACCATTCCCTGTACCTAAAGTTGTCAGTTCAAGACCTATAATTAATTTAATTACCAACTCAAATATTTTTTCAGATCAGTTCATTTTCTTCAATATTATGTATTTAAGCAGTTTCAATATTAGGTATTTATTTATTCCTTAAGAAGTTTGGGTGTTTTCGATAATTTAAACGCCTTCCACCTAAGTAAATCAGGTCAACAAGAAAATTAACAAATATTCCTCCCAAAACTCCATCTGTGTTGGTGAGCAATTTTCAGTTTTGTGAAATGTAGCTTCATATGAAAATACATGTTATTTTCAGTAGTATACTGCAGTGGGCTTTTCTTTACTGACGTCATTACCCTAAAGATATTTTCTTCGCTAAAGGTACTTGCTTCACGAGCATGCTTTAGGTAATCCACTTTACAAACCGCTCAATAAAGATTTTGAATGATTCTTCTCGTGAATGACGCCTCTCTTGGTACGTTTTCTTGTAAAGCGAGCTTACCAAAAGGCAATTTGTATTACATTCTCCCAAAGTTAGAGTCATATCAACTAACTCTTCGCGTCAAAACTAATAAAGTATAAACAAAATAATGATAATACTATATTATAAGCTAAATAAACAATAAATAGTAACGCAACAGGATACCCTTTATTACACATTCCATGGCTATCTTTGTTAAAATATTTGAGATGGTAAGTAAATTAATTACAGCTCTTGAGCTATCCACTTTAGGTATATGGAATGGTATTAAAAATTAATAATCAGTTAAATATAAATAATTATATTTAGCCGATAATAATTGTGTCACGTGAGCACAGTTGAAGTTATGGATTATAGAATGAAAAATTAGATCATATAATCTACACGAACGTTTTGACAAGAATTCAAATGTCAGAGGATCGCTTTATATCACATATGAGCTCTTGGAACCTGTTTGAAATGTTCGTTGAAACACAGTGTATAATTCAAAATAAAATTTAATTCGAAATAAATTTGTATTTCGAATTAAATTTTATTTCTATGCGTTCAAGGTTTAACGTGTTTCTAGATGATACTTTTAGTAGGGTCGAAATTTTAAAGAATTTATGAGGAATACTGCTAAATATAATATACGTGTTTGGCAGTTAGAAACGTTTCCTCTACTACTGCAAAACTCCAAACTGCTAGATGACTATTTTTGAAATTTCATTCAATTCATTAGTATATTAGCTTATTCAAGTTACTGTTATAGCAGAAAAAAAACAGAAATTTCCATGATTATTCGGTTTCCAATAGTTTCTGTGTTTTTTTAAATTAAGCTTACGGATTAACACAGCAACATGGCAAAGCACATTTACATTATTCCATTACTCAACGAATTTATCTATAGTAGTGTCTGTTGTAAAGTGCCTTCAGATTACCGCTTCATTCAGCGCGAGCATTTTTCATAGCAGCGAACGTGCAGGTGTACCGTAAACAAAAGCGTGGATTTAATTCCAATTCGTACATACGCAAATTCGCTTTTCACGTTCCATTAAAAGCAACGGTATTACGAATCACTGCAGCATGTAGGCGTTAAACATACACAAGAAATAGTATACATGCGAGCCCAGCAAAATTTGACAGGGCGCTAAAATGAAAAAATCACTTTTCGGAATGGACATGGTTGTTTTTTAAAACAACACTTCAATTAAGTTTGCAAACACTAGTTGCAATGCTGATTGTTGACGTATTGTTTTGATGTTGGCAACAAATAAAACTAGGTTTGCAGTTTTTCATATTTTTCTGAAGGCAATATGATATACATGTAAGAATGATTTAACAATAAAGGAAACCTAGTTAGCTGTGACCATGGATAGGAACACAACTAGAGTTATAGTGCAAATCCAAAACAGTTCTGCTAGTACTTGAACCCAATAAGACAGAGATTCTAAATAAGAAGTATATCTTTCTAGATGCAGCTGTGAATGCTGTAAACTTTCAACTTGAAAACTTTAAATTATAGAGGAGAGATGTTAGACCAAACCTTCTTAAAGAGATTTACTGCTTTCTCAAAACTAAAACGTATTTTTTACTACATGGCGTTGCTTGTTAAAGTTAATTGAAGCATTAAGTAGCTAAAGACATAAACTGCATGTCGCTTTTGTTGGTAGTTATTTTTCTGTTGTGAATGTTTAAGTTTGTATTTTATTTCTCTATTTTAACATGCGTTAGAGATTGAATGTAGGTTATTTACTCTACGTTAAGAGTATAGTACGCACATGTGTATTTCAGATGCCTACTTTCCACTTGGTAAATAAATCAAGGACCGATTGATTGGATATATTATTCTTAACCATACATGCATGCTTTCTTATACCTGTCGGTTAGAGTTGTTTACAAAATTTTGTGTTACTGCGAATTGCATTCCGTAGGAAAATTGCTACAATATTCACTTAATTTACTTACTGTCTATTAAACAGAAGTGTGTTTTAAAGCTTATAAAACTCCGCTACTAACCATTTTACTTAAAACACGTTTTAAGTAGTGACAATAAAAAAATATGTTTTTTTTTCAAATTTAGTAAAAATACTGCAAAGAGGAATGAATGAATATATACATAAACAATTTTTAATATATGCATAAAACAGTAAATATAAATATATACTTTTATGTACGTTCAAGCATACCCATTCAAATGCAATTGATTTATGCATTCAAATTCCCTCTTTATAGAGTTCCTGTGATCTCCTACCTTTCAGATAATGTAAAAATAATAAAAAATAGCTTAGATCGGGTTTTTATACTTTTAGATTAGAAAATATGAAATAAATATGACCTCAAGCAGTGGCAGTTTTTGTTGTTTTGAAAGCTTATTAATAATGAAAATTAAATGATTTAATTCTGACTATTAAATGCTTTTTTCCTAGCCTACTTGGTGTGTACTATAGTGTATACTTTTGTGACAACGCCGAATTTTCCTTATAATATAGTTAGCTTGTGTTTATGACTATTACAGCTAAATGTAGTGGATTTGAACCTTTCAAATTGACGAATATCATCTTGACATTTGAAATTATAATTTTAATTTACTAGGGAATTTAATTAAATTTAATTAATCAAATCATTGTTGTGTTAGTTTCAAGTAATGAAAATTAATGTTGATGTTTTGTGAAATCAAAAGTTTCAATAGGTTTTAAAGAGGAATTAAACCTTAATTTGTTTATGGATGATTTTACAACTACGTTATAAACCCGTTTTTAAAGTTACGACACGTTTATAAGTCATAATTTAGCATAATCGCTTCATAAACCTGCTATACCTTTTGTTGATTTTACGGTTCGCTTTTAGTGTTATGCTTCCAGTTATCCTAATGGACATTCGCGCATTTTGATTCCGTAAAAGCAAACAGAGGCCAAATGCATGAAAATTTAATACGTATGTCGAATATTCATATACTTATTAGTACACATGCATTTGTGTAAATTTGCGCCAAAAAAGTAAAAAAAAGGAAACAAGGAAGGGATTAGCTAGATTAGTATTAAATAAAAAGATTTTTAATCAAATACTGGATGTATTTGACTACATTGACTAGACGTATTTAGAATAGGGGTATACTAAAGGCATGCGGATATTTGCATACTAGTGTAAGTTCCAAATGAAACTTTCTCCTTGTGAACTTCAATCAAACTGAACCGCAAACTTTCCTGATTAACTTAATAGACGCGTGCATTTAGAGGATCAGCGAGCACAATCTTAATAAATTAATTCAATTTGATCAAAATAAACATTTACACTTTACGACTTAGTTAGAAAGTAAGCTTATATAAGCGACATTATCCTACCTTTCTGAGCGACGCTTCTAGTAACTTCCCTCTTCTGTGATGGCAGATAAAAACACGTACTACACTTTTAAAACTATATATTCTTGGACTAAATTAGGTACATTGAAACTTGACTCATCTATATCACAGAAAGACATATATACATAACAATAATAAACGATCGATATGTATATAATAATTTATTCCGACTATTTTATTGATTCTCGTAGGCTTAATACTGCCTTTGGACCACATTTTTTTTTGTTTCTCTTCTGTTTGCACTAACAGCAACCTAAACGCAGTCTAACTTATTGAGCATCTTAGCATTGGACATTCATATGACGGCCTCACTTTGTAGGGTTATCACCTCACCTTCCGATATATTGTAGTTCAGTCTTTGGTGATGCAAAGTGTCGATAGTGGTTCCCCTTGAGCAGCTGACGTTCGTTAGCCTGTGTTCTAGCGGTTTCACGTGATGATTGTTCAGGTGAATTTCACTGGAGGCGTTGCTATAGTTCGCAGGATCGCTTCTTGACCTGCACCTTAGGCCGCACATAAGCCTTGGCGAGAGTCGGCAACAGTTCTGCAGCGTCTTCTTGAAGGCGACTCTGAATTCCCTGTTAAAGTACGCGTAAATAATAGGATTCAGGGCGGAGTTGAAGTATCCAATCCAGAAAACTAGCGTAACGACGCCTGGTGGGCTGTAGCAGTACTCCGCGCCACACAAGGACGATATCATGTACCTGAGAACAGAAATAAAAAGTATACAATTTTAAGTTATCTTATCTAAGTACGTGCTGTTTAATTAACTTAACTTAAAGTTGATTTGATTTCTAATGTTATATTCTTAGTAATTTAAACACTAATTAAAATATAACCGGAAACAGTTCAACATAATCCTTCTAAAACTTCTAATACAGAAAATTCTTAACCATCACGGGAATCGAAAGATGAGAAAAAGATTAAATACCACCTATTAGGTACAACCTAACTTCGATCGGCTTTCCAATATTTATGTGAGTTTCTAGGTATTGTATTTGTACCCTAATGGGCTGCTGTGTATTTATAGTGAATTTTTTTTATAATTTAATAATTGCCAAAGATTAATCAATGTAGAAAGCAGAATGAAATAAACTTCTATTTCTTGCATGTTTATTATAATGTATGCGGTACCGGTTTATGTTTTAAACAACCATTTTTAGCAGGAACATTCCTATTCATTGTGTACAATTCGACTGAAGATGGTTGTTTAAAACAGAAACCGGTACCGCAGATATTATACGCTTTGTTGGACCATCCAACAAAGATTAGTCTGTCTCCAATTGATAAAAGAATAATGTGTGACTAGAAATTGGGAGAAAAATTCTTCTTGTTTAAAGTGGACATGAGAAATATCTGCAAATAATTTTTATCTTTCAGACTTTCCGGCGCGAGGGTGCAATTGGATTGGTCAGTAATAAACTTCAAAAAATGGGCCGAATGTTTGAGTACAAGTTATAATGTTAATTTAAGAATTATCATCGTAATACGATGATACAATACGGTCGGTGGAAGCTAATTGAGCATATGATACTTAATTAGCCACCTCTTCCATACCATTTACCAGAATTGAGTAGGCTTAGGCTTAGTTTTTAGTGATGCCCGATAATTTTCAGTAAACTAGTATAGACCGTTATTTTTAACGGTGGAAGCTTTTCGTAAATGATATAAGCCGCCATGAATAAAATATGTAAAGCTTAGATGTCTTTGAATGTCAAGAAAACTACTTCTATTTGGCGACGAGGTAATCTGGCGACACTAAAGAAGGCATTAAGTGAAGAGAAAGACCCGCGTGGTCTGTTGGAAATTATAAAATTGTACTTATTGGAACAATTGAGAATATCCTACCAGGAAACGACTTCGGGCGCATATGGAGCGAATGAAACAGTTTTATACAGTAAACGACACAGCTGCAGCCAAAAAGGTACCAGTTTCAATTACTATAGTAGGACCAGAAACGTACAAAATATTAAAATCGTTATTAAGTCCAGTAGTATTAATGATCTACTTTTTTGTAAACGATTCAGTTAAATAGTTTTCCACCATTCTACTGTTGTAAACTGAGGTTTCATCGCACTAATGCCACATAACCTTTCAGGTACAGATTTAGAACATCTTCCAACAGTAGAGAAGGTCTGTTGATTAAAAAT
>JAWQRJ010005138.1:0-10478 GCA_033557515.1 Diorygopyx duplodentatus
CAGTGTAGGCAATTATAATGCAATCCGTGTGACGTTGGTTGCATATCTGTAGGCATATTTAAGTGATTTGTACTCTGGAAACACATGTGTATATAGTTTACTCAATAGATGGCGTGCGTTGATTCAAATATATAACATACGTACATACATAATAATCATTTTCCTCAGCTACCTTGCGGTGTCGAGGTGCTTTGGTTATTTCTTCATGAACTCTCTCCACTGCTTTCTGTCCATGACCAGTCTTTGTGCCTACTGCCATGTTTTTCCCCTTCTCTTCCGCATCTCTCCAATGTCTTCATTCCAGGACTTGGCACTGCCTTCCTCTTCTGTTTTTCCCCGTTGCTCTTGCTTACCACACTCTTTTTGTCATCATTCATCCTAACCATATGTCCGTACCATCCCAGTTTAATTCCACCATCAATTCCGTCAGGGGTTTTATACTCAATTCATTTCTTATCTCCGTATTTCTTATCCTCTCTCTCCTTGTGATATTCTTCACTTTTCTTAGATACCACATTTCCGCTGCCTGTAATCATCTACCCTTTTGCCTCTCTGTTAATATCCAGTTTTCGCAGCCGTGTATTATTGTTAGGGGAGCATATCGTTTTATATATGTTAATTTTTGTTTTTTTTCCGAAATCTGTTATTTAGAAATCCTCTTCTTAGGGAGTAGAACAGTCTTCCTGCCTTATCCAGCCTATTATTCATCTCGTCCTCCAAATTTCCTCTGCTGTTTATCATTGTTCCCAGCTATCTGTATTTGTCTGTTTGTTCCATCTTCTTGTTGTCGATGATTATATCTATTTGTTTCTTATCGTCCTTGTTCCTCGTTATCCTCATTACCTGTGTTTTTTGTGCTTTCATATTTAGTCCTTCTTCGCCGCTATATTCCATATTTGCAGGTTATGTTTTAACTTTTCTTCCGTGTCCGCCATTAGCACCACGTCGTCTGCGAATATCCATCCTATTCCATCCTATTGTATATTTCCTAAATGTCCCTTTACATTCCTTGATTATATCGTCAATTATGTTGATGAACAGGGCTGAGCTTAGATTACTTCCCTGTCTCACTCCTTCCGTTGTTATGAATATTTCTGACGTTAGATGTTGTGTCCTTATCTGGTTAGTTGCCCTTTTATACATATCATTTACCGCCTCTATTAGCTCTTTGTCTACTTGCTGATTTTCGAGACTATTCCATATTGCTTCCCTTTTAATGGTGTCGAAATCCTTTTCCATATCAACGAAGCATAGGCATATTTGCTTATCTTTCCGAAGAGCTTTTTCTATTATTTGTTGTATCGTAAATATGTGATCTTGTATGCTATGATTTTTCCCAAAATCCACTTTGTTCGTCCTGTAATTTGTGCTCCGTTTCTATTCGTAGCCTTTTCTCTAGAATTGTTTCGTATACTTTTGCTGTTACCAGTTTCCTTTTTTATGTATGGGTAGTGTTATGGCATTTGCCCATTCCTGAGGTACTATCTTTTTACTCCATGCCGTAAACAGATCTCTAAGAGTTTTTTCCTCGTTTTTGGTCCCAGATATTTTATCATTTCCGCCGCTATCTCGTCGGATCCTGGCGCTTTTCCTAACTTTATTTTTTGTATGGCTTCGTCCAGTTCTTTTTCAGTTATCCAACTCTCCCTCTCCTCCCTCTTTCTATCTCCTGCATCTTCCTTTTTTTCTCCTTGCCTTCTATCGCCGTTATTATCGTTGGGGAGTTCTTTGAAATATTCTCTCCATCTATTTATTATTTCTTGGTCCTCCGTTATTAGTTTTCCTTCTATATCCTCTATGCATTTCAATGCTACTTCCTTATTTTTCCGCATGCTTTTTCATGTCATATAGAATAGTTTCACGTTTTCTGTGCTGTTGTTTTCCATTATTTCTCCGAACTTATCCCAGCTTTTCCTTTTTGCCTCCTTGACTGTTTCCTTAAGTATGTTTCTTTGTTCTTTGTATTATGTGTATCTCTGTTCAGTTTGGTTCTTTATATATTCCATCCATAGTTCTTTCTTGTTTTTGACTTGTTCTTTCACCTCTTCGTTCCACCATGCTGTCTGTTTGTTTCTGTTTTTCCCTCTGGTGGTTCATGCTTTTTTAGCCACTGTAGTTGATATGGCTTTGAATCTATCCAATTCTCCCTCAATGTTTCCTTCATTTGGGTTTTCTTTCCCATGTTCTTCCTCCGTTGCATCCACATATTTTTTCCTTATTTCTTCTTTCCTTAGCCTGTGTGTTTTTTTATGTTCTGTGTTGTTTCACTTCTTCCTCTTCTAGTTATTTTGTTAATATCCACTTCCCCTATAAACATTTCCGATTCTGCCAGATAATGGTCGCTTCCAACTTCAAAACTTCTTTTCACTCTTGTATTTTTTATTCTTCCCTTTTCGGTTCTGCTCACTATAACATAGTCTGTTATTGATTGTTGTTCTCTTGACTTTACTTCTCTTGTTATTTTGTGTATCCTTTTATGTTGGAAATGTGTGTTGGTTATGATCAGGTCGTCGTCCAGACAGAATTCAAGTAGCATTTTCCCATTTCTGTTCACTGTCCCCTCTCCCTCCGGTCCTATCACTCCATTCCATCCCTCGACTCTATTTCAAACCCATGCATTTAAGTCTCCTGCTACCATCAGTATTCCTGTACTTTCGTTTACCATCTGTTGTAGTCCCTCCCAGAATTGTTATTTTTCTGTTATCGTTGCGCCCTCGTCTGGTCCATAGCAGATGCTCAAGTTTAGTATATCTTTCCTTGTTATTTCTATAACTACTCTCAATATTCTCTCATTGTAATGTTTCCAGTTTCTCATTTTTTCACGTCTTCCCTTCTTTATCATACAGGCAATCCCTGCTTGTGCTCTAGTACGTTCATCTACTCCACTGTGTATCAATAAGCTGCTATTCTCCAGATTGATGCCTCCTCTTCCCTTCCTTTTTGTTTCCGTCATCGCCAATATCTCTATCTTGGACCTCTCCAACTGTTTACTTATTTCCACCTCCTTCCCCATCATTCCTCTCACGTTCCATATCCCTATTTTCAGTGTATTTCTTTTCTTATTCTTCTTGGTATTGCTATGTTCCACTCCTCTATCCATTCTCTTGTCCTTTTCATTGCCCAGGTCTCCATCTTTATTTCCCCTCGTATTTATGCTAGTCAGTTTTTTGTACTTAGTGATCTTCCTTATTTGTCCTTCTAGCGTGTCTCCTTTTGGAGATCTCTCCTCGACTGTTCTCTTGTTGTTTCTGTTTTTATTCCTGTCTTATCCTTCATTTCTGTACTTTGCCTCCCTGTGTTTGGATAGTATACCTCCTCATCAATGACTAGCTTGTTATATTTCAAATACGCTCTGTATCCCTTCTGCCTGGCTTCTCTTAATTTTGGGATTAGTATTTTCCTGTGTTCTAGTACTGCTTTTGTATAATCTTGTTCTATCCAAATTTTGTTTCCTTTTAGTTTTCTGGTGTTTTTTTAGTATTTCTTGCTTTTTCCTTTCGCTGGTGAGCTTCACCCATATAGGTCTTATTGTATAATCTCTGTACTTCCCCGTTCTTCTTGTATTGACTATATCGGTCTCCATATCTATGCTTACTCGGATTGTCTCCAGCATTGCCTCTATGTTCCTCTCCGTCTCTGGTTGTTTTTCGTCCTCAGTTTCGTTAATTCCCTTAATGATCAGGTTCCCTTTCCTTATCTTTCTCTCTCCAGGATTTCAATTCTTTGTTCTTGTTCTGTTGTCTTTTGTTGTAGCTTTTCCTTTTCCTCCTTCAGGTCTTTTACTTCTTTGTTCAGGTTCTCTAGCTTATTATTCATTTGATCCAATTTATTCCCAATTTCCTCGAACATGTGCTTCACCTCCTCCATATTATATTCTATTTGTTGTTCACTATGTTATTTTATTACTTATTCCTGCGCCGGTTCTGTCCTCTTGCCAAATATATAAATAGGGACTAAATAAAAGGTAGAAAATTTTAACATTAAACACTAGGTAAGCGTATAAAGGAAATCTTATGCACACAGATTATAGTAACAATAATAGTAACAATGAGAATAGAAATTAGATAACATATTTTTAGAAAACATGCTACGTGAATTTGTATTTTTTTTCACCAAAGACATTGCTGCAAATGTATAAATAACACAGAACAGAGGTTGCAGACTTGAAAGTGAAAAGTTTTCAAAGATTATGGGAAATAATCGCTACAGATATAATAAAGTGTTAACAGGAATTTTAATCTTCGGTATTGCGAAAATTTTTGGCCAGTCATCGAAAAAAAATTATAAGAACACTCGGAGAGATTTTGAATACATGGATGAAATGAAAAAAACCTACTTTTGTGATAATATTGTGGTTTATAGTTACTTATAGTTTAATCCTTTAATTTAACTTTTAATTTTTTAATTATTATAGTTGTTGTGATTTTATTATAAACTGGAACGCAATTAGGTTTGAACCATAATTAGTAACATTACTAATAAAATTAGATATCCAACTAACAGTTTTTCACTAACAAATACACAACCAAACACCACAGAACTTAATACATAAATATCAACAAAAAGTTGTTGTGTGAATCGACAAACAGAACATACTAATTAAAAAATTTCAAACAAAACATATTACTATTCAGTTATGATTGATTAAAGCACGCGTACTAATATATTTTTTTGTCAATTGACTCACGTGCGACGCGTTTATGAGTATGTTATCAATCAATCAATCGTCGAGATTAAAATCTGTAGTAAATAAACACGAGGAGAAAGGTACCGTTTCAAATGAAATACTGACCAAGTCAATAATAAATATGTTTGTCTATGTATTTATGTTTGAGATGAAAATATTTTGTTATTTTATTTTCACTTTACGATCAACAGGGATTTCGAAAGAATTTATTTTGTTTCGGTTATTTATGTTTTGAGTCCAATTGATGGAGATATTCTATTGTACTAAATGTTGTGTAGGTATGATTTATAAGGCTATAATAAAAAGTAGGCTGAACGTAATAAAAATTTGATTTATCGTATTAAACAATTTTAAAAACAATCTTAGAAACAATTGCTATTGTTAATCTTCTCATTTCACACTTTAACTTGAACAACAATAATGTTAAAACGTTATAACCTTGCCTACTACAAATGTGGACAACGGAATACCTACTGGAAGAAAGTAGATTAATTTTAGCAACACCATAAAATAATTAATAATCATCATCTACCATGCAAAATTACAATTAAAAAGTTGAATATTATATAAATCATTGATGCTTTCTTAACTTTCATTGCACAAATCTTTAATAATTAATTTCTAATTTTAATTGTCGTTCTTTGAAAATAGTAAACAATAAATAAACCACGTTTGCTCTTATTATAATTTATTTTTATTATGTTACAAAAATATATATCTTACAAAATATTCACGTCAGTTTGATTTCCAATCCATTCCAAATATTGCGTGACTTTTGTGTAACCAGTTGGAAAATCGAAATCGAAGCATCCAACAATCCACGGAGGCCCAAAAGACACAATACCAACCTGGTAAAAAAAACAATACAATCACCTTTTCACAAACTTGTATTTGTATATTTTTTTATTATTATGTTTATTTTTTGTTTCTTACTTGTTTTCCACTGATAACCAATGGACTACCAGAATCACCGCTACATGGTCCTCTACTGTTCTCTCCAGCGGTGCACAGATGGAGATCTTCTTTAACTTTTTCACCATAATAATACACGCATAAGTCGGTGGTGATAATTTTCTCTTCGGTCGTTAGCAAAATTTGCGAACTGGAGCTATTCTCCGTTTTCCCCCATCCAGAAACTGTGGCTGTGGCGCCCACAAAATTGACGGCTTTATCTTGGTAAGTTGGCAACGAAACCGGTTGGATGGCATCGGTAAATTGGATTGGAGTTGGAAGTCTAATAACAGCAATGTCGTTGGACACAGTATACGTAAAGTCGTCGTGCAGAATGAAGTCTTCGGATTGGATTTCGAGTACCACTTGGTTTGCGTCTGGATTTTCCAAATCGTGCCAGCCCAAGATTAGTTCTATTTTCTCCTGCCTGTTTAATAAGGGAAGACATGTATTTTCCCCATAGATACTACTTGTATGGGGAAAATACAGAAATATCAGACTGCCTACTTACTTCCAAAGACAATGCGCTGCTGTTAGAATAAATTTTGATGAAATTATGGAACCACCACACAAGGAAGTTGCGTTACTGGGCGAATAAGCATAGAATGCAACCTGATGTGTAGAAAATAATATTTTTTTTCCAAAAATATTAATTTTGTATTTATATTTACTTGATATGGTACTGAATGGGGCTCTGCTTCTTCTCCTCCATAGATGCGAGTGCTCCATTTCGCCATGGATCGTTCAGAAATATCGCGTAGAAGTGGTAGACCAAATGGTTCTTGGACATCTTCAGTTGCTGTAATCTGTTAAAATTAAAAAAAAGGGATAAGAATTTCAAAACAAAAATAATGTTTATATTATTTTACCTGCTCAAAAAGATAAAAACTGAAAAGAACTAATAAAAGAGCGTCAATCCCCTTCATGATTTCTAGATTTAAAAGTTAGTTACTTTACCGAAAGTTTAGTGAACTGTATTTAGAGTTTTTCGAAGGTGCATACTATATATACCAGTCTCAGATTAGAGTTATTACAGTTAAATTATAGTCACATCTAAAATGGAATGTATCTTTTATTAGTTTATTAACTAATGAAATGCATTTGTGACAATGAATATGTCGGAATGACGTCAATAATTGGGCTATTTATTATACATTTTCCTTAATTTCATAGATTCCCAGACGCATGTATAACAATGTGATGTCTGTACCTAATTGCTATTATAAACCATAATCAGATAAGGAGATTAGTGAAAACAGCAGACAAAACATAACTAATAACATGTATTAGTAATAACGCTAATATCAATTTCGGTATGATTTGCACTTTTTAAATAGGTGACTAAATTTACAGTCTTTTTCATTTTTGTTACTTATGTGTAAGGACAGAAGTAATAATAAAAAAATTATAATTATATGATCATCATAATTTTTTTAAACCCAATTTGTTTTGGGTTTTGATATATTTTAATCTACTGCAGTACTGTGGAAAAATAAACTTACATTGGAACATTGCTACCCTTTGATGATAAAAGAATACAGCGCATCAGAAATAAATTATATCTTGGATTTAAGTTCAAAATATTCATTTACTACTTGCTAATACACCAATTTATGGTCGATTTTATTAAATATATATTTGGCCAAAGTACCGTTTAGAGAAGGTCGGGGGTTAGGTGAGAGAAAGTTGTGTGCTTTTTTCCTATGGGGTTATTAAGTTCAGTGTACATTAAGAGATCACGGACTGTACTTACGGCGAAGAAAGCTATTGTCAAGTAACAAATGAACATTTTGAGCACCTAATTAAAAGCACCTGAGAAAGAAAAAAAGGCATTTTTAAAACAAATGAAAAAGGAGAAAATTCAATTGAAAATTGTTGAAGATAAAGGTAGGCTATGGAATTGAAAATGTCGATATTTAAACAATAACTTAGGGCAGCATTTTTTACGACATTGTTTGTTGGATTATATTTCTTGATACAAATTTTCCAAATTATTATAAATCTTTAAAAATATCATTATATTTCTTTTACGCTATTACCATAAGTAATACATTATCTAGTACTATTAAACGAGCTAATCTTTTTAACGTTTTCTTAACGGCCACGCAATGTTAGTGACATTTACAGGATTTAGAGATTTAGCGATAAATCGATTGTGATACGACTACAATAATAATAAACATAGAACACTAGTATTATGCACGCATCTAGGAGATAAAGTTTAACGGAACAATAACGAATAATCAATTATTCAAGTCTGGGCGAGACATATTTCCTTTGATTGTTTACGCATTTTCGTGTAAAACAAACGCCAACGATTCATAAAGAAAACAAATTCACTAATAAATAAATTGTGCAATATACCTGAGCAATCGTGGACAATCATTTAAATTCAATCTCAGATATCAGTATATATAGTATGGACACATCCAGAATTTTATTCAGAATCCAGTAAACGTTCCAACAGTAAAGCTACCTAAGAATCCAAAAATCATGAAGACTGTTAGTATTGTTTCGATGGGTGTTTTCATGTTATGTCTTCTTGAGCAGGTAAATGTGATATAACATTGAACTTTGAATATATTTTTAATTTGTTTTCTTATTTTTTTAAATTTGGATAGAACATTGCTAGTGAAGATGTCCAACAACCATTTGGTTTGCCACTTATACGAGAAATTCCTGATAGATTCATGCCAAAAGTAGACACTCGTATCTTTGGTGGTGATGAAGCAGAACCTCATTCATTACCATATCAGGTAAAACCAACGAAGAATTTAACATTTTTTTTTGGAAAGTTCTTCAATCGATTCTCCACTCTAGGTTGCATTGTACCTCTATTCATCTACCAACACGGCTTCCTTCTGTGGTGGTTCAATAATTTCGTCAAAGTACATTCTGACAGCAGCTCATTGTCTTTGGAAGTAAGTAAATGTGATGTTTAACAAAGTGTGCATCTTCCTAACATGTCATCTTATTTTGAAAACCAGAAAAGAAAGAGTTGAAATAATTTTGGGTGGCCACGATTTAGAAAATCCAAACGAGAACCAAGTGATAATAGAGGTCCAATCCGCAAATTTCATTTTGCACGAAGAATTTCAATACACGGTGGCCAATGACATTGCCGTCATTAGACTGCCAACTCCGATCAAATTCACCGATGCCATCTTACCTGTTTCGTTGCCAACTTACCAAGATAAAGCGGTTAACTTTGTGGGAGTAACCGCCTTAGTTTCTGGTTGGGGAAAGACCGAAAGTAATTCAATTTCGCAAATTCTGTTAAGAACCGAAGAGAAGATTATCACCAACGACCTATGCGTGTACTTTTATGGGGAAAAGGTTAAAGAAGACCTTCACCTTTGTACCGCTGGAGACAACAGAAGAGGTCCATGTAATGGGGACTCTGGTGGTCCATTGGTGATTAACTCGAAACAAGTAAGAAATTGCAAAACTTTTGCAAAACGGGGCTTTTGAAAGATGTAACCTACTTACTAATCTTTTTTTAATAGGTTGGTGTCGTGTCTTTTGGACCTTCATTCCTAGTTGGATGCTTTGGCTTCGATTTTCCAACCGGATATACTAGAGTTACAGAATTTTTAGAATGGATCGACAATCATACTGATGTGAACATTCTGTATGAATAAAAATCTTGCAAAATTCGCTTTTAAGACGATTTCGAATGACCGTTTCGGATGCTGTGTATCCTATGACCTTCTCTCTTTTATTATTTATTGAATTTTTATTAATAATTATAATATTATTTATATATACATACACCTATAATAAAATAAGTTTAATGATTACATACAGAAAAATATTTCTTATTTACTTTATACCTTACTGTAGATGTATCGAATACAAAACAGTTTACAAAAGTTACTACAAGGAACACGAGTTGGAACAGTTGTGTTTGTTTTGTTTTCGTTCTCAATTGTTTGGCGCGACAATGAATATCAACTTTGCATTGATATGCCTTGTATTGCCTTCCGTGAAACCTACACTGTGCCGCTGGATGTGGTTTATGCCACGCTGCTCGTTGTTTGTAGAATAGCCGATAAGTAAAACACTTTGAAAATCTCACAGGACTGTGCTTTTTTGCAGCCGTTTATAACCCAAACTTGTAATCCTGTTTACACAAATTAATCACTGGTACATGCATAAACATACGGTAGGTAATATGGCTTTTAAAACCATTTTTAAATTGCTTAATAACTATACACTGCATTCTTTAAAACATGCCGTTTTCGACAGAAAAATAGAACATCAAAATGTAATTTCGCTCATATAGGTTGGGTTGCCTAAGTTTAAGTGTAGCATAGTCGACTGTATAAGTAGTTTATTTTAGCTTGTAATCAAGTTTTTGGCGTTTTTATGAAATTTATGGTTTATTTTTAAATTATACATGTCTAAAGTCGCACCGTTTAGAAGTTGTTAAAACAAAACAGATCGGGTAACCGGTTATGTGAGAGAAAGTCGTGTAAGCAAATATTTTTAAAAATCTTCCTCCTTATATACAGGGTGTCCAGTAATTATGCGCAAATACTGCAAGGGCATATTGTACAATTGATTTTAGTTGGGGTCCTTTATATAATCTTTTTTTAATTTAGGCCTCCCCTACCAAGTTAGAGGCATTTAAAGGGTTGGTCAAAAATATAGTTTTTGGGGTTATTCTTGTGAACGACACTGCCTACGTTTAATATTTTAATATGATTTTCTCATTCGCACCTGGTCATCGCAAAGGGTTGAAACGAACAACCCCTATCGATTTTTACAAAAGAACTTTTTTATTCGTTCGTTTTCTTACGAACAAGGCATCAAGGCATCAGTCGTATAGCCCAAACGA
>JAWQRJ010005139.1:0-10477 GCA_033557515.1 Diorygopyx duplodentatus
AATTGTACCATCCAGAATGTAATTATAAATCAAAACGAATAATTTTTCAGACTTTTTTGACATTTCTGTGTTTCATTTATGATACAATTCAGTTGTAACTTATGATTAATAAATTTTGAAAATAATGAAAAGTATCTACTCGTAGAAAAGATAATGTATGCAACTCTCATTTAATGGCCATTAAGACACTCGCATTCATTACGACACGAGCGTTAGCGAGTTAAGTTATTTGTCTGGCTATTCTCACTTCTGTTTTGCTCTGACTATTACAAATTCGAAGCATTAATTGGCACAAAAGCAACTTCTTGTCTTCAAAACAAAAATGGACTTTAAAGTCCATTAGAGAACTATGCAATTACTCAAAGTATTTTTGAACCAGCTATCAAATGCAATATTATAGGTTGCATAATTGTAACGTAGTTTGGGGCCATTTATTTATAGTCAATGCATAGAGCTGCGTTGCGTTCGTTCCTAATTATACAAATTTACCTTCGCATTTAAATTACACGAATGGTGCCTCTACTTCGAATTACAGAATTGAATTGGTTACAAATTCAACGTACAATTGCTTTAATTGCCTGCCCCCCCCCCCACTCTTAAACAACTCTCGCGGGCTTTATTATTATGTACCGTTACAATTATTAATAATTAACATTATGCTGATTAGCGCAGCGGCGTTAGCATAATATTAATTTTGGACGACGGTTTCAGGTATGGCTTGTGTGTCGCGAATGTTATTCACAATTTTGGGCGGCATCCACGCGAGGTGTGCGATAAATATTCGATTCGCAATAATGCTGCTAGGCGGTGTTGTTGATTGCACTACTATTGTAAAGTAAAACCCGACTAAGCTCTCGTGAGCAAAGCATAGGCTTCGTACGAATATACAAACGGTACACTGTATACTATCGTTGACAAAATACATGCTTACAAGTTTCTACAGTGTTATAAATCAAATATTACAAAGGGTGTAATATTTGATTTATAAACCACGAATGTGCAGCACCTGTATCTAACAACATAAAGCTGCTCAAAAGTAAATCAAATTTAAATATATTGCGGAAATGCAACAGTATTGTTATGATTTTTAATAATTTTCAGATAGGATATTGCTGTTTTCGTCTAGTCCAAAAGTTATTTTGAATAATTTTTTATTCTTCACAATAAAATTACCTCCGAGCTACCCTGCATGATTTTGATCATGGACGGTGCGGGCTTATTTCAGTCATGTATGGTTGTATTAAGCGCGGTTCAAAACGTTCGGGCGAACATTGCCGATGCGAATCTCGTTTGCATATTAATGTTTGAGCTAAATACTGCACTAAATGCGGTAATTTCCGATTTCAATTTTGTTGTATGCATAACTGTCGCATTTGCGATGCTAATTACGCGGTTTTCTCTAACGGGCGCTCCGCAGTCCCAGCGCACCGGAAAAATGAATATTTAAAAACGCGCGAGTACAGGTGTCTCGAGAGTCAAGCGCGGGTATATTCAAATTTCGCGCCGGCTTAATTTGTAATTGTAAGTTAGTTTAGTTTTTGTCCGTCCCGCGTTGGCCAGTCGTAAAGATTCGAAGCGTCCCCTATTAAGTATTGCGCCGAAATGTTATGCTCGCAATTTTGGTGGAGGCGCCGGGATGTCTGCTTTGCAAAGCAAATAATGCGGTGGTGTATTCAATTTTAATTTTAACTTTGCTTAATATTGCGCTCAAATATGCATACATGCGAGGAATTTATTGTACCTTCTCTACAACTACAATTGCTAGCTAAAATTAAATTATTTTAATTCATTTAAAAAAATTATATTATGAATAATTGCAATCCCTTCAATAAAAACATCATAAAATGGATACGATATGTCGACGACGTTTTTTGAATCTGAAATTGTAATCATATAAACCTTAACTCCTTTCTAGAATATCTTAATGAAATACACAATACTCCAGAAACACGAGAAAAAGAAATAAAATATATATTTAATCTTTTAACATTTTCAAGAAATATAATATAATCCCCAAATTGCTCAGAAATAAAATTCCCTCTGAATGCAGGCACTAATAAAAAACTGATTAAACACATGCCGAGTTTAATTTACACGTAATATACTGTAATAAAATTAATTTGTTGTACCTTCGAATAAATCGTGAAATTTATGCTGGTATTGGGAATAATTCCAATTAAATTTCAGTACTTCAATATCTTTTTTATTTAAACGTAATTAATATTATTTAAACGTTCATTTTCAATATTTCTGTTTGAATAAAACAGAGGAAATGTTAAACTATAGAAAACACGTATTTCGACATTTCTTTCTATTCAGCAATTCTTCAATAAGAGACATTTAATTGCGTTTTATATACTTCTGAATTAATTTTTCATAGACCGTACGTTCCGAAAATACTACTATTGTATTAAATTTGTATTAAACTCATTCGTTGCTGCTTAAGTGAAAATCCACAAAAACCCCTCACAGAATACTTTTTGAGATTAGTTAGAAACTTTCTAACTTTTTACTTACCCTAATCGCATTTCTGATTACACCATGGCCTGCTTTGGGAAAACCACAGCTGCAACTGTCGAAAATAATCTGTACTGTTCACTGATTCCGAACGAAACAAAATTACATAGTAAGCTTCTCGCGAGAGTTTCTACGCATAGGGGAAATCACTGCACCCGAGGGTAGGAAGTTATCAGTGCGAACTGTTGAGCAACACTGAGCAAGCGTTGTGTATTGGAAATTTGAAGCGCGCGCTAACTTGCCCGAAATACATCGAACATACGCGAGCTTTGACGAATCAAATTTTCACTAGAATAGTTACTTTTGGTCGTTCGTAAGGTGACTAGATTTATATATCATTTTCTAAATAATTATGCACCTAATCGGATGTATCAAAATACAATCTTTCTGAATTATGAAAATCAGTTCTTATTCTTTCTAAGTGAATTTCATTTTTCTTAATACTTATTATTATTAATTATTGTTATTATCGTATTGTTTAAATTCATAATAAAATTGAATTTGTAATCATTGATCCTGATCGATTATTATTTTGGATCGTTATTTCTTTGATTTTATACGTGCATTCGTTATTTTTATGAAAAATGTAAGTTTTCTTGTTTATTACAAATTATTCCATGCATTTGATCCTGTTCTAAGAATGCAAAAGGTTCATATTTGTTCAATTTTCTAGCGATGACTTTACTATTAATTCATATTCACATTGCTTATTGTGACTATGTTTTATCTGTCTTTTACATAAGTACTTATTTAAAATAATCTCTCTACATTGTTCATGCATTAATAGTAAGTACCTGGAAGACCGAGCTCGCTCGGGGTTAAAAACATTTAAAAAAAACATTGTTTTCCACCCCTAACAAAGCTCGCCCGGACCAACAGACCGAGCTAGTTCATATATGCAACCAAGAATGTCCTGTTGTACGACTGGTTGCCAAGTCGAAATCGTTCGACTATCGTTTCTCCACAATTTTATTGCCGATTTTCCAACGCTCATAAAAGATTAAAACGAGTTTTCCGAACGTTGAGACCTATCTCAATTGATTTCGCGTACCGGAATGTCTAGTTCCTGCAAATATCATCCGCGTTTATGATGCCGTTAAAAAGACGACCCGTATAAATATATATATATACATACAAGATTTGCGCGTTTAAGTATATTAGATTCCGAAACAAGTCTACGTAAGTTTCTTTCCAGAACGTTGCTGAAGTCCTCAAGTAAGCACAAGGTAACCAAAAAAAGCAACGTCCCGTGCATACATCCATACGTTTAAAATTCCATTTCCTTTTCTCCGCAGTACGTTATCTTTCGCAAAAGGAAACGGGGACGGCCGTCGCGGTCGTCGCACGGATGCCCTCCGAACGCGCCATTAGTACATCTGTCAATTTACGGACGTCAGCGGGGTCCGATTGATGGGATGCCCTCTCGTCGTCCCGAGGAATGGATTAAGCAAATTACATGCGCTCCGGCCGCATTTACATATAATGCCGAGTTTCGTCCGTTTCTCCCGACGGCGGCTCTGTCTCTACCGTCTTCTTCTTCTTCTTCCTCTTCGCGCTATCGTCCTTTTTTCGCACTGCTACGGACTTCGAATCGTAATGAAGTTGTTTTAATGGCCGGAGATAAGGGGACGTGCACCGGGCGGCCAGGGCGCACCACCGGGTTCGGATCTACTGGACTCCCGTAATTACGAGCCGGGTTAAGCCGGGACGTTATGATATGCAATAATCATATCGTTAATGGGTCGAGATATAAATAGGGAATTATAATTTAACGAGGGAGAAATGTCCGACAAAACGTAAGCAAACAGCTAAAGGGCAGAGATTACGATGCCCCGCCAGAACCCGACACATAAATTCGCTATCTTAACCAGAAGTGGCCTGTTTAAAAGCTTTAATGGCGCGTTAACTTTAATTTATTTCAATATTTTCGGGCGAATTAATAAAACCATTGTAAAATAATATTTATGATAATAAGAGATTTTTCTCAATAAGAGATTTTTCGCCATAACTTGCAGAAGAACACACAATTATCCTTCAAAAAAGTCCATTATTATTACCTAAAAATATCACCCATTTATAGCAATAAGTGCATACAAAGATTGAAACAAATCTGATAAAAGCATCTAACTTATTAGGGGTGCATTTTTGAATACAGATATAAGTTAAGTTAAACCGACTTATTTTGGCCAAAGGAAACTGTGGGTAAACGTTATACGTAGAATTCAGGGATACCAGTAAATTAATATTTCGAAGTCTAGTCAATCGAGAAGATAAACTTCAAGCCTACCCTTATTGTGGACCACAGACCACTTACCCATCCAAAATTCTGCCCGTGCAAGACTTCCATTTGGCATTCGAGCATCTTTGCTCCATCCTGCTTACCATACTCACGTTAAACAGGTCGCTCTGTTGCCTCCTTGACCCTTCGGGTAAACGCATAAAAAGTCCTCCGCTAGGTCCGTCATTGCAGACGTATGGACCCCACGCAACATACGGTTGGACTGGCGAAATGAAGTGGTTATTTGAAACAGGTCTGGTATGTAAATCGGGCCGGTGCTGCCCGTGGAATGCGCCCAGAACCATTAATAAAATAGACTCGTTCGCCGTGGTACTCTTTCGTCCTAATTGAACGATCTTAGATGTACAGCCCCAACTCTGTACGTGCCCCGTGCGCCGCTCCCGACTGACGTGATCGCTTAATTGGCTGTTAATCGGACGAACAAGGCCGACCGGGATTAATATTGACCCACTGTGCTCGTGATAAACAGTTCTTGGCCAACACCTCATAAATATTTAAATCGACAGCATTGTTCTAGCTTTCAACCACCGATGCGCCAGATGTGAGTAGAACGGTTGTTGTTTTGTAATTGGAATGGATTGAATGCAGGAGCCTAATGAAGTACGTAATCAGTTTACATTCATCATATTATATGGCTTGTCTGAAATCTACGACAGTAACGTATCCAGCAATGTATTGTAACGACAACAGTTGAAAAATGTGGTATTATACTTTGTTGTTCATTGTGTGTTGTTCAAGTGTAAAAAGTTATTGAGAGGAGAACAACCTGCCTTTGAAGGCTCTCGTCCTAATGGATAATGCTCCCACTTACCCACCAAGCTTGAAGGATTTATGTCTTGCCTGAGTTCGACTTCATTACTGTAAAGTTCCTTCCCCCTAATACAACTCCTCTCAATCAGCCCATGGATCAGAAGGTCATAAGTAATTTCAAGAAACTTTACACTAAAGCATTATTCCAGAGGTGCTTTCCGAAGGTTAGGTACTTACCTTCGAGACAGAATTAACCCTGGGAGAGTTCCTGAAAGATCATTATGATATAGTACATTCCTTACCGCTCATTGACAAAGCTTGGCACGAAGTTTCCCACAGTACAATGCTTGGAGAAAGAAATTCGTGGCCACAAGCAGTAACTCAAAGGGAAGTCAAATCTGTGCCCTGTATAGTGGAGGATATTGTTTATCTTTCACGATCCATGGAACTGGATGTATGTGATGATGATGTGGAAGAATTAGTGGAGGGACACAATGAAGAACTGACCACTGAGGAGTTACAGGAACCGGAGAAGTATGAGCATCAGACTAGAATGGATACACTCTCTTCAGACTCAGATGAGGAAGAGATAGAGGAAGCTCCTTCTTTATTAATCAAAGAAATCCTTGCAAAATGGATGGACGTGAAAAAAATTTCAGAAAAATATTATCTCAACAAAGTTCAAACAAATCGCAATAACATAGTTTGGGAAGACCAGACAATGCCACATTTTAGAAACATCCTGAGAAGAAGACAGAAAAAAGTTCTTTGGACAGATTTTTAATAAAAGTCAAACCAGCTGAGCCTACTGGAAAGCGACAGAAGACGGAAAAAGAAAAAAATACCAGAACGTCAGGTTTTATTGCAAGGGCACTCTTCTTTTGAAAAAAACTGATTTTTTGATGTTTCAAAATGTTCAATATTTTGAAAAGGTCAATGCATTTATATATTTTTATTAAATAAATAAATATCTCATAAATAACCGTATATTATGATAACTTAACTCTCCCCCCATGTATTTTTAATGGGCCATTTGCAGCCCCCTCCCTGTATACATGAATTTTGTGCATCAGCCCTTTTCAGTTATCACCGTTAGAATTTATCTATTTTCGTAATAAGAAATTTATTTTATAATTTTAAATCTTTTAACGCCTTTTGTTTAGTATCTATTTAATTCAAATTTTTCGTAGCGACCCCAAGAGAAGTCTTCTTCGTCTTTTAGAAACATTGCACGACAACAAAAGATTTTCCCTTTACACCAACAACAAATAAATCCTTTTTTTGATACAAACACTATTTGATACTACCGCAGTTACTAGTGCGCATTTTTTTTACAAAATTATTACTCTAGGTAGGTTTCACAAATAAAGCTTTAAGAAGTAGATTTTACAAAAATTGCCTGCTCTAGAAATGCTCTAGACTTTCACTTTCATGTGATTATTTCTACCAGAAAAAAAATGTAATCAAAGAACCGTTGTTATGACTCTGCATTTTACAAATACTTGAATAAACTTACTTTATATTGACAAATTCTTCACCTTTGGAAAAGGGGTGTTTGGACACCTTTGGACCACTGTGCGTCGCAGTGCTTCCTCGAAACGTTTACCTCTAGCGTAATAGATGGGTTAGTATTCGTTGCCGGTACGGTACAGTTCTTATATATACTGTAAGTACGGCATAGCGTGTGTCATTGAACCATATCGTGCGGTCTAAGCTCTGCGGGCTCAGATATTCTTCACGCTACCCTTGTCGCCCGGTGTTAGAAATCATACGATTCGCACCACAAGCGACCGTCCTCAAGCAACGATAAACAAATTTACGGTTATATGGTAAGTCAAACGAACTAAAAACTAACCACTACTTATTAATAAAACCTACACTTTCAGAAGGCTTAATTTTAACAAAAACATTATATCGGTTCTGAGAGTAGTTATAAAACAAAACGCAAGTTTCTACTTCCTTCCGTGCCACTTAGGGGCATAGGTTGGTACTGTTGATCTTCTGGTATTCCGTCTATATATCAGGAGAACTTGGTGTTACTAAATCCCGCCAAGAACAGCTGGTGGTTCCAACTGAAAGAGTCAGTTTGGCACTTTACGCTTTAACAGTCGCTTTAAACTTTTAACGTTCGCTTTTGCAGCCTTGCCGATCGGATCGAGATGGTGCTCTTCATTTTTTGGCACTTATCGTGCCTCGTACCATTCGTTTTAGGCCTAAGAGCTTCCGGAATAATGCAAATCATTGACTATTTTAGCTGGAAGGATTCGACGAGAAATCTATCTTCTCTTTAAAACGGTGTATAATACGTTTTATTGAACCACCTTGTTCCGCCTCAAAAAAATAATTGGAAAGCCAATACGTAAAAGAATTAATTAGAAACCAATACCTAAAAAAATAAAGATATTAAATTAATTCCAATTTAGCTAACTAATTCTATAGTTAGTATTAATTTTGTATTTTTCTCCAGAACGTACTAGAAAGAATGTCCAGGTGCAGTTAGGAAGGACTAAAGGTATAAAGGGAAAGTATAGCACTCGGTCAAAGATTTTGATGATGAGATTTTGCTCTATCTTGGCGAAGACTAGTGGTACCATCTTTTTTAATTATAAGAAAAAACATTTCAAAAATTGTAGGAAAATAGAAATAGTATACAATTTTATATTTAAGGTTTCGTTCAGAACATATACAGCTTTTCAATATTTTTTCAGTATGGCTTGTTTGCGACATTAGATTAAATTTGCTAGAATTTTGCACATGTGTAAATTTGGTTGCATACGAAATATACGACATTTTTAGGGCCACGATCTCCCATATCCAAGGCCTCAGAAAATTTGAGATATATAGTGATCTAAATAAGAAATTATATAAGGGCACTGTTGCCTTTTAAACATGAGAAGTACTTGCGTTTTTGTTTTAAAATTAATGCCTTGGAGTATTAAACATGTACGATATGATGTTCCAAGTTGGAAATGGATAATTTTACTCTTTTAAATGCAATGGTATAATATTTTTTTCTTGGCTACACAGATGTTATCAGCATTATTTCTAATTTTCAAAACAATATATGAAAGTAGTTATATTATAGAGAAGTGTTACTAGTATATTAAGTAAATGTCATTTTTACAAAAAATGTCAGATTAGTCCTAAACGATGTGACTTTTGCAAATACATGTTTAATAAAATTGACCAAATATTAAGGAGGAATTCAAAAATGAAGGCTGTTCTATTGCAGTGGTATCACATTACGGACATCGAACGCGTGGACAGGTAGTTAACCTTTGTGTCGCAATTAGGACATCGAACAGTCGAAGTGCGGAAAAGTGTAATGTGTTAACTCAGCGTTTCGGTTGCTATGCGGTGGACCTCGAGGACAAGGACCTAACGAAAAGACTAGTGTGACTTAGAGAGTAGTAGTATATAGTTGGAGTTAGTAGAGTAGAGACGTAGTCGTAAGATAGGACAAGTTAGAAGACTTTAAGGGATGTAAATAAATTATAACAATGGTAATAATAAACAGTTGTTAAGAGTATGAGAGTGCATTTAATTTCATACACCCCAGTGGAGCCGGAAAAATTATACTTCATGGCGATCCTGTCAGTTGCTTCGCACGGAAAACGATAACGGCGGTAAGCAGCTGAAGAACCACCAGAGAAAAGAGGAGAAGGAAGTCATCCTAATGAAAGCGGGAAGTAACGGTAACGTGTCAACAGTGCAGTGGTACCACATTAATTTTTAATTAGTTTCGTATTAAAAACCAGGCTTTCGGAAAATACAAAAGTTCGGCTAAGTAAAAATTATAATTCGGTCGACGTACTTATTCAAGATTTAAGAGAAAATTCACTACTCAAAAATCACCGATAGTTCTGTCAAACCTACTACATCAAGCGAGACACGCAGATAGGTCAACGGAAGATTTCGGTAGGGAAATAGAGCAGTTGCTTAGTGATTTAACTTTGACACAAGCAGGAAGTGATGAAAATCTATTAAATTCTTTACGTATAGTAAACGAGAAAATTGCAGTCAATCCTTTTTGTAATTGTGTAACATTACAGGAGGCTATTAATACGGCAGCAAACGAAGAGAAAAACAAGCCGATTAGTAATGCCTTTTTCATGCATAAACGTGGGAACGAAAGAGGTCAGAGAGGCCAAAGAGGGTTTCGAATTTTTTTTAGAAATTTTCAAAATCAAAGACCGTCAAGGTATCAAAGTAATTTTAGTAATAATGTTAATGAAAGGCGTCGTTCGGATTACGTAAATCCAATTAACCGTGGTCAAATGCCAATGCAGCAATCGGCAGGCCAAGGTAGAGGTTGTTTCCGACGCGGTCGGCAAAATGCATACGTAGCGGAATCGATAAGAAATAGTACAATGACACCGAACACCGATCCCTCTACCTACGCTTCACAATTTTTTCGTCCCTAAGCGAAAAGAAAACGTAATTTTGTGTATGAATGGTATAAGTTATGTGCATGTACGATATGGAATAAATGAATTAACTTTTCTTATAGATACGGGAGCTACAATTAGCATAATTTTTTCAAAATTTTTACAACAAGATGAAGAAATAAATACAAATGAGACAATTACTATTAACGGTATTGCAGGTTCAATCAAATCGCGGGGTTCAGTTTGGTTAACATTAAACTTGGAAAATACAGATATTGAGCATAAGTTTCTTGTAGTGGATGATTTTGGAAGTGGTGTGAATGGAATCATTGGTTCAGACTTTTTGGTTAGAAATAGAGCGACCATTGATTATGAAAAATTGTTGGTATCATTTTTTAATGAATCACACACAGTAACGGTCCCACTCGAATCAAAATATAACAATTACAGTACGATCCCCCCACGTTGTGAAATCATAAAATATTGTTGGGTAGATGACACTGATGATTGTGTTGTGTTACCT
>JAWQRJ010005140.1:0-10477 GCA_033557515.1 Diorygopyx duplodentatus
AACGCCGCACTTTTAATAAAATTCACACGATGTATACGCTACGCTATCACTTTTCAAAAGACTGAAAACCACGTCCGGCCTACGAAAATAACCTGTTGAACCCCAAGGAAAAACTATACCAACACCTGACATCTATTAACGAAAACCTATACTCCACGAGACCAACTTAAAAGGTAGGAAAGGGACAACTAAAGGATCTAGGGATTGCATTTAGGAAAGGTAGGTTTGAACATTGGATTTTTGGAAATTGGATTTGGAAAGTCAGTCTCTAGAACGCAACCCAACCTGCGTGCAATCTAAGAAGACTAAACTGCACCAACATAAAAATTAAAAATAAAACAAAATCAAAATTGGACCGTAACAGGGTTTATTTTATAACATTCTTAGTTTACTTTGCGATGCATCAATATCCATCGGTCTTGGATAGTTTTTTGGAAGAAATAATTGGTTTTGGACCTGGATTGTTTAATTGGGGTTGATAATAAAAAGGTTTCGGTTGTTGCTGTACAAAAGGTCTCACGTTGAAGTTTTGTCTTTGTTGTTGCTGTGGAATCGTCGGCGGTCTAAAGTTATTAAAGTGTTGTCTTTGAAAATAAGTTGGGTGATCTACTGCTCTTTTCTGTGTTTCCTGTTGTGGATAATTTACTCTTGGGAATAATGAAATATTAGGTGTTGCTGTATACATCGGTCTATAAGCAGGCCTTGATTGTTCTAATATCATACCTTTACCGGCTATTACAGATCTAATTTTTGGTGAGTTATTTACGTTTATTGCTTCAGTTTCAGGACAAAATACAGGTTAACGACGTGACACACTCATTACAAATGAATTATCGAGTAACGTTTCGGTCTGCTTTTATAGTCTTCTTTTATTTTCATGTTGAGTCTGCATCTTCCCTGGAATTTTCCTATTGCTTATCCTATGATTCAGGCTCCGCACGCCTGAATCATAGGATATACACAATTTCTTACATCATAGGTTTCTTACACCATATACATCGGAAGAGAACAGGCTTGTTACAAATGTTACTTTACGCTACAGAATTTTCGTTTATACGAAAGCAAAACCTAACTGGATTTTCAAATTTGGGGGGCCTTTCATCAAGATATCCGCTTTTATGCCAAGAATATTTGAAAACATTGAAAAATCTTGACGAAGAGAATTGATTGTTAATGACTGTAATTTAATGATAAAATTCCTTTGGTGTATCTATGTCATAATTTATAATTAGAACTTTATCGGAAACATCTCTAATAAAAATTTTCCATAATCTAAAACAAAAAACACCTAAAGGCTGAATCATTCTCGTTGTCTTTTTTGGTATTGTCAAGATTTTCACATGTCTTTTCTGCGATAGTGCGCCCTAAAGTTCAGCTGGACAATAACCGCTCCAAGAATCCAGTAATAGCGTACTTTGAGATCCGTAAACCAAGTTTTCAAATGGTTGAATGTTAGTTTACCTGATATCGACGCAGTGTTCTCCACAATATTGACGAAATAACAGACGAATGGGCCCCTATGCTTTGCAATAATAAATACATTAGTTCCTTTGGACTTTGAACAAGAAAGACTATATTTACAGCTGAACTCTTTTTGGTTTATTATTCTTTATATCGTTAGGATACATTATTATTTTTGTATCTAGGATGTAATGCTTTTGAGGGCATTTACGTCCGTACTACATAGGGGTATTATTATGAAATTCTGCCCATATCCATTACAACACTCTCGTCGCAATTTAATAAATCGGCAATCTAGGCGATCAATATTAATACAAATTGATCGGGAAGCTTTCGTCTTAAATAATGACTACTGTACTATACAAGACACTGATACAAGTTTACTATTTTGCAGTCAGATGCTTGCTAATATAATATATAAACACCAATAACTAATGTTGTTTTTTTGTTATATTACCTCATAATGTCCAAATGGACATTTAAATTAATTTGGAATTTAAAAAAGGAACGTAAGATTTATCAGATTTAACATCTTTAACACAAGCAAATCACAAGTTTTTTCCCACTTCATATGTTCAGAGTAAGCACTGTGTACAATATCGCTTAATATCCATAAAAGTTATATTCTACCTCCGCCGGACAATAACCATATGGCGTAGTTAAGCAGCTGCAATGAAATCCTTCAATTACAGTTAATTATTAAGCAATAGAGATCCAAGGAAATTGTTAGTGATTTTCAAGTCTCCAACAATTTCGTTGCTATGTTGATTAAAAGTCTTGTCTGTAATTCCTTGAAGTCATGTGTGGTCCTGGACGTTTCTAATATTAATTGTTCACCGCAAAAATGCTGTTGCAAACTGCATCCAATAACCGTGGTTTATACCTCGGATACTCCAAGGAGTTATTAGCGCAATGGAATTTGCATAAAACCGCTTCAGTAAACGAACACACTGTTTCCAGTATATCGAAAGGAAGTAGCATTACGGTGGGGTTATGGCCTCGATGATTAAAAGGAGATTGGCAATAAAGTTTTATGTTGTTAATACGCTTTGAGATTGAATGTTACTTTGTAATATTAGCGGCGACGACGTTCTCGATAATACACTGAATTACATCTTGGTGAAATGATTGATTTTTCTGGTTACTGCATTTTATGATTCATTTTCAGCCAAACCACTTTAGACAAAATCTTTGGAGGAATTCGTGGTAAGATGTTCTAAATGTATACAACATTTCATTGTACACATTTGTAAAGGTCTATTTAAAAAAAGAACATCACTTTCTCTATTTCCAGTTTCTTAGTTAGCATTTTAATATCTGGTGTTACAAATATTTTTGTAACTCTCGCTACAAATATTTTTGCCTTCACAGAAAGACCTAACTTTGGATTGGGCAGACTTTGTTTCCTCTACAGCTCTGAAGTTCATGGAAGTTCTTGCATCTGACCCCAGAAATGAATGCAGCAGAAAATGCAGACAATAATAGTTGACCAATGGCAAAAAATTCCCGCTTTGAATTCTTCTGAAGTCATGTTCAAAACTTGCTGAATTGGTTATTCTAATAATTATTTGGTTAGTAGCGATTTATTGATCTGTTTTGATCTGTGTTTTATTGACTGTAGCGACGAGTGACGTTCCGCCACAATTCAACTTCCCCAAACATAATTGCCAGTAATGCTGACTAAATCAAATACGAACGTTGATTTACTTTCGGTCATCAATTGTGGTTGTGGTCGCATAGGTAATCAACTGCGCGCATGTTATATCCGACAATTCCGTGGCTAACATATGCATACATTCCGTGTAATTGCTCTAAGTGCTTTGTGCATTTCATTGCTGCACAGAGACACATTGTTATTACCCCATAAAATTTAATAGTAATAGCCACCAACACTACCTTTCGATTAAATCGATGTTGCATTAAATATTTTAAATGGTTTTTGTTGAAAATTCAGGAAATGAGAACGTGTAGGTTCGATTATGGATCGACTTCGACGCGTGGTAAAGTTTATTGCGGTGTTCACTCATTTCCATCACAAAGTAAACACAGGGAGATATCTATCAAGAGCTATATTGGCGGGTATTCTATAGAAAAATGTTCCATATGAAAAGTAATAAGAAGCAAAGAATACAAAAGTTTATTAAGCTCCCCGCTCTCATATACGCATAAAAACGAGGTACACTAGTAAAAGTTTTGACGTTTCGTTGGGGAGTTTAACCTCCGACACTCTCTTTGCCCCCCCGCGGCTGGCGGGTACTTCCACGAAACTCTTTAATTGAATTGCAACCACTGCACGACATTTCTTTGAGAAGTGGACGAAGTTTTTAATTATTTCCAAACAACGAGAGCGAATTCACGACAAATGGAATTTATTACTTCTGGAATGGCGTTCGTTGGCTCTCAAATAATTTTGATAAATTAAATTCTCTTTACTGGCGCAGAACTCCAGTCCGACAATGACTGCCATAGAACGGATCCGCAGTTTTAGAAATGCGAAATTGTGAGAGCGGCCTTTACAAAATGTAATTTAATTTCGCAGTCGCACACGTTCCAGAAACTACTTACATTGAAAGTTATCTCAGCGCTGTTGCTAACTTAGTTATTATTGGAACTGGGGAAGTTAGAAGGAAGTTGCCAACTAGCTAAAATAAGCAGCACGCCTACTTGCATATTGATATTGAATACATTTTTGCAGAAAGTTTTGTAGCTCTTTAAAAGACAAGAGGACATGGACGATAAAATCGATGCAATGGAGAGATAGCCTGGAGACATATCGACCAGTGACCTTCGATTTCTCGTAAAAGTTTTCATTTTCAGGAAGTACTATCCATACTTCTGGTTGAGAAGAGGCCACTTCTCTTCTTGGTCATAATCTCATTCCTGTTTCGCTTACCCAACTCGCTTGTGCTTCTCAATCTCCATAGGTTCTAAAATCCATCTTCTTCCCCTTTTCTACTTCATACCGATTCTACAATCATGGCGATTTGCGTTGGTATAATCGATATTATGATCTGTCTGAGTGTCGTGTTTATACAGAGTGAAACTAGATTTTATTTTGATTGTGAACGTGTATGCCCTGTTTGTCCTATGTAGATTTTTTCACAATCATTACATGATATTGAGTATATGACGTTATTTTGGGTAGGGCACTTTAGCTTTATAGTTGGAAAGATATTATTTATTATGTTTTGTTTTGAAGGCAGGGGTGATGTTGCACTTAAAGATTTTTGCAGATTTTAAATTATTAATATTGTAGTATAAGGGTTTATAAATTTTTTAAATGCTTCATAATGAACCAATTGTGGGCAATGGTTCGAGATCTGTTCACCTGACTGATGAACTTTTATACTATCAGCTACTATATCACATTCTGCGGATATATTCCAACACGAAAGCTGAACATTTACGGGTTAAAAGTTGTAAATATCTTGAACAAATGTTAAATTGTACAGAAATTGCTTTTAGTTTCCAATGGCATTGATATCCTCAAATAACAATTTACGGGTATAAGTATGAAGCCAAATAGGAACAAAATTTCAACTCAGAAATGTACAGATGCAAAAGTGTTTACTCATGTTTATCGCTCTCTGTAAACGCTTCGAACGCACGTAACTAGAAATGTTTGTGTGCAAACATCTTTCCGCCCAGGCGACGACGATGTTTATTTCGCATTGAAATTCAATTTAAAAAAAAAGAGAGAAATCTTTTATTTTTCTTTTCTAAAACAAGATTTTCCTTCGGTTTTCTTCCAATCACCCCCCTCATATTTATTGACAAATGAAATTGTATTTAAAAATAAATCAAGTAATTTTCCCTTCTACATTTTCGGCTGTTCACCCCACCACTTACACGTCCATGCCCGTCGAATCATCATCTCGAATGGCAACAAGATTGGAAATAGTATGCCAGGAAAAACAAGACAAGTGGGGCGGGGTGGGGGTAGTACTGAAAAGTAATACGTTGAATATGTGATGTAGAAAAAGACAGAGTTTGCTTGAAGGAGACTGACACGACAGAGAAGGGAGCGATCGATACATCATTTGGGCTGTTTCCATGGCAGCACGTGGCTCTTCCCCCTTCCACCTAGCCCCCACCCACCCCCTTTATATTAGTGCTATAGAGGGGAAATGAATATTTTCTATTTAAGTTTGTGTGTTTCCTCCCCACCACAAAGTCCTTTATGGCTTTAATCCAGTGCTTTAAGGGAGGGATCTCGGTTAACTGGATAGTCTTTAGCGAAATGGATGAAATATGTTATTTAGGGGTATTCTATTTTTAAACGATTATGAAAGAGATATACAGTACATTTCGTCTTACATTTCATCTCTCTAGTTTTCATATCCTACTTGTTTATTTTCTTCGTGATTTATTTTATGACACTGAGAAGATAAGTATTACGTTATGTTTATTAAACTTTCCAGTATAAATCAGTGACATATCCCATCCAAAAGTGAATGGAAAGAATTAAAGGTGATAAAATTACCGGCCATTCTGTGTTAGGTCCTTAACAATACTATTTTATTTTACTAATTTCTATTAACACCAAAACAATATAATTAACACATTAAAACTAGCTACTAACTCAAGTATTTACACGAGGAAAACAAAACTGATTTATGAAGACGTACTAAAGTGGAGGCTAATGAAGTCATGGGAGGAATTCGTAAATCTATAGAAGACAAAAAGACAGGAAACCGAAAACTACTCTACGGAGCTATAAAAAGAATAAGAATACCATCGCAACAAAATATTACTGTTAAAGGCAAAAATGGTACACTTTTAAAAGAAGGCAAATAAGTAATTGAATGCTACTCAATTCACAGCCCGCATAGGACGAAAAGTGTAAAAATGAAATCGAAATAAACGAAGACATAGCAGGCGAGAGAAATAACCTACGATAGAGGAAGCCAATGAGGTAATAATCATCAAATACATAAAAAATGGAAAAGGTCATCATGACCTGGTGCACGATTGAATAACACTAGAATTGAGCTATTAATAAACACAATAAAGAGACAAGTGAGCACAGTAGTTAAAATATATGAAAGGATCCTAAAAAAAAGGCTGCAAAGTGAATTCAGAAAAGGACACAGTATACAGGTATACACCCTATAGTTAGTTCGTAGGGAATAACCAAACGATTAAGTCAGGGTTGAGTAGAATTTCTAGGCTTTCTGAATTTAGAAAAAGTGTTTGATAAAACACCAAGAAGCAAAATATGGGAAACTATGAAAAAATGGGGTTAAGGGGGTGTTGATAGAAGCAACAAGAGTCTGTACAGATACAATGGAAATTACATAAGAGCACATAACATGACCTCGACAGCCAAGAAGGAGTTCTGAGCCCTTTTCTGTTTGCAATGGTGATGGGCGACATCAACAGATTAATTGCTCGGTCTGCATATTTGCGGATGATCTTGTACTATTAGTAAGCTCCGAGAAAAATTTGCAACTCAATCTGGGCATCTGGAAGGAAAGCCTGGAAAACTACAACATGCAACTAAGATGTTGGTACATAAAATAATGGATATTATGCAATACACTAAACAGGCAATTAGGCAACTGAAATGAAACTCTTGACAGCAGTGAAACGCATTACCAGAAGAGGCCTAATAAGAAACAAAAAAGGTCAAAGAGGAATTACAAATAAAACCAATGCAGAATCTATAGAAGGGAAGCAGCTGGGATGATGGGGTCACCTGCAAAGATTAGATGGCCATAGGACGGTTAAACAGATATGGGAACGGGTAACTGGTAGACCTCTCTGGGGAGCCAATTTTGGTATCCATTTCTTTATTCTATCTGCCGTTGAATAACGTTAATTTTAAATTTATCGTTAATTAGAATTCTGGTGGCGCCATAGTGCGGGCAACGGTCAAGCTATCGTCGTAGCCGCACCCACCATGTCGGTAGGTGCCGATAGGTGTCGGTAGGTCGATAGGATAGTGTAGGGAAGATCTTTTGAGCTAAAAAGTACTTACCCCCACCCTCATGGAACAGGGGGTGGGTGGTTTCGATTGGATTTCGACTGGATCGACTGCAGACTCATTTAAAAGGTATTTCGAAGACAAATGACCATGAATATATTAGGTGGCTATAGCATTCCAATCCAGAGTTATAGACATCAAAACAAAAATTTGCATATGTGATGTGCTATGAAGACAAAAATCGTTGTTTATGACCTCTATCTTTATTCAGAATCATTGTATCACCCTGTATAATACTATATGATAAGATGGGAGTGTCTGATACAAGAAAAAGAAGCGCATGGAGAAAAAATGAATAAGTTGGCAGGAAGCAAAACACCTACGTAGAAATTTAAAAAAAATCTCAAAAAGGAGTCTTAAGTCTATTTTTTCAAATTTAACTATCCGAATAAAATAATAAGCTACATTGTAATAGTTCCCCATAAACAAATTTTCTTTCAATTGTCTAAATTATTTCTGACGTGGTTTTATGATTCAGATTAGATCCATATCAGTATTAGGGGAACATAGTATAACAAAATACATAACTACAAACCACCCATCTAGAAGGTAGGAAATCTGCTTTACTATTTCTGGATATCTAAAAGGCATTTGATTCTGTTTGGCGCCGCAACATATTGTACCAACTACATGTTTTAGAAGTTTCCACGTACCTAAGTCATATCGTGCACGAAATCCTTCATTCCCCATCAAAACGTTCCACATGGGTCTCCTTTACCGCCTTATTATAGAATATGTTTACTTCGATACATATGATAAAAACCTAAAAATATGGACTCTTAGTTGCGCACTCAGACATACTTGCATCGACCATAGACAAGCTTCAGTTTCTACTAAACCGCACGGAAATTTTGTTTTGGTTCTGGGCGGTACACCAAAACAAAATAAATCTCATGATACCATATCACAAAACCACTCCCACGTCTCCAAAAATTATTGTACATAATACATCCAAACTAATAACACCTATAAGAAAGTATCTTGGAAAAATATTTGACAAAATACTGAACAAAATGAAATTCAACACGCAATTAGGACAAAAATGAGACTAATGCAAAAAAACTAAACCACTAAAGTATTTTTGTTCAAAGAGAAAAACGTCGCCGTGACGGGATTCGAACCCGTGTCTCCTGCTTTCCGGGCGAACGCTCTAACCAATTGAGCTATTCGGGAACCCTCCCCGCCCCTTTAAAATTTCTCTGTTTGAACGATTACACCTGTTATTGCCGGTGCGCGTCTACACAAACCTGTTTTCCGAAACTGGAAACACGAGGTAAATCTTCGTCGAATAGACATCGGATTTTTATTGTGTAAACTGACGTTAAATATTAAGGCAAATCACAGAGGAAGATTTACTCCAAGAATGAAAGTAATTAATTAAACCACTAAAGTATTTTTGTTCAAAGAAAAAACGTCGCCATATTTTTCTTTGAGTAAATCTTCCTCTGTGATTTGATATCTATAAAGGTTATTTGTCTATGTAGCATATTGCTGATTAGGATCTTTAATGATCAATTATCCTAATTGACAAATCAATGGTTAAATAATAGCTCCCCAAAACAGAACGTAAACTGTATGAAATCTATCAATAAAACATTCATAATAATTCAATGAGTTGCAGAACAATGAAATTTACTGACAACCAATTTATTACAACTTTTTAAATAAAAAAAAATCTATTTTACACTAATGCACAAATGAAATACGCACATAAGCCACCAAAAGATAATAACGAAAAAGGCAAATAAACTGTACGCATGCTATCTACTTTTCATACCTTCCTTAGTGACCAAGTGACTGTCATCAGTTGGTTTCTCTGCTCAAGAATAAAAAGACGCATTAATCTAATAGAAGTACCCTCTACCTTTTCAAATGTCCAGTACATAATGCTATGGTAGAAGGTTTATTGCCGGCAAAAAAAAGAGATAATTAAAAAAAATAATACGAACCTGCACCTGTATCCTTGACCAAGACATGTTCGGACATTGTTATTTTGGAAGATTTGGATGCCGACCGCAAAGAAGAATACATAACAATTAGGAACCATATGATTAAACCCACCACACTCTCCATATCGAAACCCATACCGGAATTTTCTTTGCCAGCACCGATAATCGATAGAAGACCTGGATTACAGTTTTTATCTGAAAAAGAAATAAAAACGTATAGAACAATATTTTGGTGAATATAAGTATCTTACCTGGTTGATTAGATACTGAAGACCATGTAAGATATGTTACGTACAAAGAAACGACAGAAGACTGCAGCAAACCGGATCTTGGTAATTTATCTTGGACGGCAGGCAAAATTGATATGACGCTGACGATTACGCACAAAATAAGGTTGAATGAAATAAAAAATTTATTCAATCCACAAGCGTCAGCCTACAAATAACAATTGCATCAGCACATTTACTAAAAGAAAAAATTGCAATATTTATGTCTCACCTTTGTAAAGAACACGAATAGTAAAGTGATCCCGGTAATGGTAAGCGCGTAGTTCAAGACTGTCGCACCTAACAAAGCAAAGTACCACGCCTTAGCCTCTGTTTCTTCGTAATTTCCGACCCAGTATTCAGCCCACGAGTGTGCGAAATCCACGATCAGTATAAGCTGAATTAGGATGTACAAAAAACCGCCTATCATACCAAAGTACATCCACGTTTGGCCAAAAGATACTTCCGGTATGAAAAATGCACCGATTAGTCCACCGATAACCAGTAGGTATTTGAGGCCCCAAAATCTGTAAACGTTGTACCGTTTTAAATCATTTCTTCTTATGATTACTATAAATTGAACTGTTCAATTAAGGAGATAGATTACTACACGATGTCACTAAAAAGTTTTGTTTTTTAAACTGAGCGACGGATTAAAATAGACCTTTATCCGTTAAGAAAGAATATCCACTATTATATTAAACGATATTATTTATTTATTTATTTGTCCATAGGACGGTTTTTTAAACGCCACTCAAGGTTGGTGATATTTGCAGGATATAGACATTAAGGTACGAGAAATCCATTGAGGTAGG
>JAWQRJ010005141.1:0-10477 GCA_033557515.1 Diorygopyx duplodentatus
AAATGATTTTAGTGAGGGTCGAGACATATCTCAATAGATTCGTGGCACCGGATTATCGATATCCTGCAAATATCGGCCGGCACCTGAAAGCCGTTTTCGCTGGCCGAGGAATTCATACATACAAACAAGATTTGCGCGTTTAAGAATATTAGATAGATTTATCTTTATATCATCGTCGACGAAAGTAGGCTCCCTTTTTAATGGTTTAACCATGTTTAATGGTTTAACATGGTTAACAAGTTCTCTGAATTGCGCATGAATTTTAGGCACAGTTCCTTGTGCTATGTTCTGCAACTCAGGATGATTCTGGTTAAAAAAAATTCGCAACTTCGACTTGACTTCTACACATATGAGTTTCCGTTAAATATCGCATTGTTAATTAATCACAAAGGTCTTCTTTTTCTTTCTGCGGTTGCACACACGTTGTTTGGTTTGTGGTCTTGTTGGACTTACCATTGTTGTAATCGTTTTGTGTTCATAATTTTAATTATTATTCTAATCGGTTTTAAATTGATTTAATTAATAGGTTTTTTAATTTAAAAAAATCGCTTCATTGCGTTTTGAAAACGTTTCGGTGTGGTCTGGGTCACACACTGGGATTTGAACTACAACCAGAAAAAATATGTTGTATAACAAACTAGCGGTGCATAATAATCGATGGATACCAACTTATGATAGTTAAGTTGAATAGAATTCACAAGAATATGTTTGTATATTGATTAACTACAGAACATACAATAGAAATAAACGTTAAGATATTGATACAACTGAGAGAGTCTACTCCTCCAAGCTGTGGCACGATGTTCTTCGCACTTTGGTAAGTGCGCATGTAATTACCTTTTTGAGTATCATCTATCCACTCCCTGAACATATCCACTCTATTGTAGAGTCCAGGGTACTCTGGCATACCACATCCAAATCCAGCTGAAACGATGCCTATTTGCACACCTTCGCAAAGCAATGGGCCACCGGAATCGCCCTGACAAGCATCCACTCCCTCCCCTGTTGGATCCTTAGCGCAAAATATGGTTTTGCTTATCAAGCTTTTCAAAAAATCATAGCAAAACCTGTCGCGAACGACCTCTATCTTGGCACACTGGACGTGGGGATTGATTACATCTCTCCTTATCCTCTTGACATTTTGATCACCGAAACCCATCACCAACGCGCTCGTACATTTCGTCTCATTTCTCATCTTGCGATATTGCTCTGGGGACACCAGCTTCGTGATTACAACTTTGTCGTTAAATTGTATTTCGTTTTTAAGCTTTAGAAGGCACACGTCGCTGCACAGAGGTTCGAGCGTGTAATTTTTGTGCATTAAAACTTCTTCGATCATGCTTTTCTGGTCGTACGTGGAATTGGTCAATCGTTGGCCGACCAATGCTAAAAAAATTTTGAGATTCTTCATCTTCTCGCAGCAATGGGCTGCTGTCAGCACCCATCGGGAAGCTATTAAGCTTCCACCGCAGTACGTTTTCCCTGAACGTACAATTTGTACAAGTTGTTTGTACGCATCCTCCTTGCAGTCGTATCCTTTCACCACCCTCCGTTGAAAGCTAGTGGGAATTGACACGTTTTCGAAGAGTTGCGATCTTACGAACCCGGCGAATAATATAAGCACAAGTATCTTCATTTTGACTCTAATGAAAATACACTTTTTGGTGTTTTGAGTTATCAAATTAACGGTAGCAATTAATTATAAATGACATATGCCATGTCATGTCATGGCATATGTCATAATGTCATAAAATGAGTTGTAGTATCGAGTTCTAGAGTTGTAGTATTCACAATCGAAACCTAAATTTTCTTCAAGCTGCTTAGAAAACCTACGATTTTTGTTTTCTTAGTAGTTACTTCTACTGACTGCTAGTAGAAACAACTTTATTTTTGTGTACTGATTGGTGAATTGGAGGAACTTAAGTTGCCATCAGGTCGAGTAAGGTTTTCCGAATAAAGCAAGCAACAACTAACTCAAGCTGTTTAAAGGTGTCGATTTAATTCAACGATTATATTTGATGAACAAAAGTTGAATGACTTGAACCAGTTTTTGTTCACCCATATAGAATCTGATCAACAGTTTTAAAACAGTTTTAAAATTGCATCGAATGCAGTTGTTCGTGAAGGTGTAAAGTCGGTGGCAGCTTTGTTAAAAGAAGAATTGAAAAAAAATTATTTAATATCAGTAAAAGTCGTAAAAAACATCGTTTTTGGGTGAAGCAATTAATTTTTAGAAGAAATCGATTGGGGGCATCAGGAACTTTGCTGAAGGAACTAGCGTTAGAGGATAAAGAAGGATCTAGAAATCATTTAAGAATATATGAAGAAAAATTTTACGAACTTCTGCTGAAAGTTTTGAGTTACATAAAAATATAATTTCAATTTTTTTATGGAAGTTTAAAGCTTGGCAAAATACGAAGCACTATAAATAAGCACTATAAAATTAAAAGCAACTTTCAACATGAAAACAATTCGCAGATCCTTCATCACTTTATCGGTAAAGTTTGACTGCGTCTACGGTAAAGTCTGATGATCCACTGAAAGGTTGATCAACTCTATTGAATTATAGCCTTCATTCAACCTTTATTGACCAACTGTAATCGTTCAATTAAACTTGCTTCGTGAGAACGCGCCTTTATCTGCATCCAATAATGCATCCCGGGAAAGGCACTGTCCTTGAAATTTTCAACTTAAACAACACTTTTATTTATAAAATTAAAAAAGATTTTTCAAATTTGTCTCAAAATTTAATATAAATATTATTTACGACAAGACAGTTTAAGAAGGTATACATTGAAATTGTACAACCATTGTTCGTAGATAGTAGAAACCAATAACGCTATAGGTTGTTGTGTCCTGTGCAATAATTCATGCTTATGTTATATTAAGTCCTTGAAAATCGAATTTTTACAAGATACAAAAATTTATTAAATTCATACCCAAAATGGACATGCGGATTAACCCACATAGTGGGAAATCTTTACTACCTTTTGACTAGAATAATTACACCATATTATGCACAGTGGTATTCATAAAAATCTGGGACAATACCGATACTTCATTTTGATGTTTTTTAACCTTCTAGAACTGGCTTAAATAAAGTCGATATTTATTGTCTTTAGAATTAAGCTTATATGAAGCTTATATTTATCGAACGATATCATCAATGCGCGTATTAGCAATACACTCTGCATATTTTTACTTTCCTCTCATATACACAGAAAGTAATGCGTTGTGTACAAAATGTTAACGGTGAGATTTTGATATATCTGGACGAATGGTATTCTAAGACTAATGGTACCATTTTTGGCCATTGGTCTGTCCGTCCATCCGTCCGTCCATTAGATATAGTTTGTGGTCCACACATCTACCAATTCTAATCATTTTAGGAAAAAAAATTCAAATAAAAGCTACATGGTTTCAGTCTTTCTCTCTTCTAGAAGTATTTTCATATACGCATGGTGTACAATTTCTTCAAGACAACAGGTAACACCATGTATATTATTACATTTTTAGGTTCATTTATGGAATTTATGGTCTATTTTATTAAACATACATTTGACAAAAATCGAACCGTTTAGGAGTTATTGGACATTTTTTACTAAAAATGGCATTAGCTTGACATAACGGTCCGGCAATGCGAATCCTAGCTCCTAGTCTCTTAGAGTATATTTCAGCAAAAAATAACAAGAACTGACATTTTCAGTCAAACATTTCAACCTTGACAATAATTAAAATATAATTTTGGATCAGTTTTTTAGAATTTTAGTTGGAACGAATAAAAAAGATTACCAATTATCTGAGCATACTTTATTGTGGCCACATCGAACAGTTTGATGACCCCTTCATCGTCGCCCAAGCATACCAATTTACCGTCCGAACGGAACGAGGCCCCGTGCGCGTTCTCGTGCGCGTTCGTACGACCAGAGCTAGCTTCGACGGAAGGGTGTTTCTGATCACTCCTTTCGGTGTCTTCCAAATTGTCGCTTGAACTGGAATTTTCCTCGGGAACCGGTTCGGTTTGTAACGTTTCATTTAGAATTTTAGAACGGTTTCATTTTGGAACGAGTAGTAAAACATAACCAATTACCGAGCATACTTTTTGTGGCCACATCGAACAGTTTGATGGTATTTCCAATTAGTTTTGTTGTCTGCAAATTCCTCTGTGTCCAGAATCCAACATAGTTTGAGTTTCTTTTCTCCAACAGAATTAAGGCTTTTAGGTAACCATTCATTAAGGCATTCATCAATCAACTAAAAAAAATTAAAAAAATAACAAATGAATTATGTAAAATTTTATTGTTTAAAAGTTGTCAACACATGATGACCCGATGAATAGTGAGTAATTTTTATAATTGACTTTCCCATCTAATATTTCATTTTTTGCATAAATAAAGATATCAAAGGAAATTAAAATTTATTCAAAACGAGCTAAAATTTTCCATTCATTAAAATTAATAAAAATAATCCAAATTTTTACTATCTTTTCTATTTATTGTTAATTACATCAAAATACATGATCTATATTTCATGTTATAAACTACTATTTCTGCTTCTCTATATATGTATAAAAGAAAACGAGTGTAAAAATGTTGTTTTCAAGTTTACTTAAACAATAGTTACTTCTTTATTGTTTATAATAAGTTCACTCCTGTATGGAGACGATCATTCAAAACTGATAGTATATGCTTTTTTATGTATCAAAAATAAACACACCTTTTTCTGTGGATAAAATATCTTTTCTTTCAAATAGTCTCATCGATATTTTATTCACAGGAAAAGGTGTGTTTATTTTTGAGAAAATCAATATGATATTGTTTTCCATTTTTGTCGTTTGTAGGTTATTTTTTAATTAAAAAATATTTTATTAATTAATTAATATCCATAAAAGATATTTTATTTAAAAAAAAAATTATTCGCGTCTGTATTAAAAAGTATTTGCACTTTCATCATTTTAGAAAGACAATTTTGAAAAGTTAAGGTAAATTATAGCTTTACAGTCCAATCAATTATGATGACTATACAGTTGTAGATACAAAATAGATGTTCATCATTACCTTTTCAGTTGTCATAATAAAAATGGTTAAAATTCGACTTCAAATCTGTTTTAAACCTCTTTGCAGATTTACACTATTTGCTTTCAAAAACCAAACTGCTTTAATAATTCGAGAAATTTGTTGAAAAAATCACAGATTGTACAGAAAACTATACAATTGTAGAGAGAAAAAAATAGAAGTTCATCATTACTTTTCCAGTTGTCAGATTTACACTATTAGCTTTGAAAAACCATATCTGCTTTAATAATTTGAGAAATTTATTGAAAAAATCACGTCCTACGTCTGTAATACCTTGTAAGGAATCCCCGTCCACTCTTAGTTACAAACCTTTTGAATCACTTCTTGCTGTCGTCAGGATGCTGTTCATGTATATGAATAGCAAACGTACAACAATCATACAACATTAAGTTTCTTGCTGAACAAATGCATTGATTAAATCACCTTTAATGACGTTAATCTATTTCTTTCTTGGAACATCGCATATATTTATTTTTTATAGTGCATCTCATATTGATTCATCGCATAGGATTTCAACTGAATAGGATCACCCGCCCTAGTACGTAATCTCTCGTTCACCATCTTTTTCAAGTCTAGATCTCTTCTATATCCCTTTCCTAATGTCTCTGTTTCTCAATAATAATACAATGATTACATTTTCGTTGTTCTAGGGTTTGAATATTGGTCTCTTATGTTTCGTCTGCTATAGCTGAGGAATTATTATAATTCGCAATTTCCGTTGTAACTTTGATGCTTTCTTTAGCAGATAGCCTTCAAATTTTCACTATATTCTCAATGCAGCAGTTCTTATCAGTTTTCATTAGATGTCCAATACACACTTATTGCATCGTTTGGTGCAAAAAAAAAGAATACTCTTACTCCACTTCTGCAGCTAATATAATTCTTATACCTTGATCCCTTCCTATGAATTACAGTTCATCCTGCTGTAATCACTGAAACTTCCACTTCGGTTGGTGGTGGTCTTGATTTCGCTATGTCTTTCCCTAGATTCTACGTTTTATCTGTTATACCAACTCTGTTTTTTCGGAATACTTTAACCGCACTATTTACCTATTTATATGTACTATTTTTAGATCATCCTTAATCCAACTTAATTAAATTTATTCTACAAACTTAAAGTCATTCTACACTATCGATCTGACTTTGTTGTTTTGACTCACTTCTACTACGTTGCTCAGTTTTCAGGTTTCGTTCCATAGTTCCCTTTATAATTTTTATTTTTATGGTTAATTGGTTATGCTAAATGTAGTTGTTGGGTTGGTAAACGCGTCAAAGTGCAAATCAGTCCGCTCTATTAACACGTTCAACTGCAAATTACACTGCTGCTTCTATTATCTTATCCCCTTTAAAGGCGGTTTAGCCCCCCACGATAACGTAATCACGGAGCCATTAATAACGGAAAACAGTCAGATAGGTATAAATTTAAAGTTCAGGGCGTGTCTGATGCTATCGACCATCCACGTGGAAAAAGGAAGAATTAATAAATGTATTTTCTCTATAGACCCCAGTCCTTTTTATTGCCAGGGTGCCCAATTTCCTTTATCAAATCTTATGGCCACTATATCTCCGTTTAATTGTCTTCCTATATCATCCGAACGCAAGACCCCTGTGACCAGGAAAACGAATATCCCTCGATCCCAGATATTAATTGGATCTGGCATTTGAAATTTAATTAAAAATAATTTGTCTGGTTAGGAGAGTGTATAGGAGTAAATAAATTCTTCGTAGCAAAGCGAAAACTAGTATTTATCATCATCTAAATATTTTACTAAAAACTCTTACTTACTGGATAAAGTGTTTGAAATAATAATGAAATTTTGAATTAATTTTATTCGTCCAGCTTCTATTGCCATGGTTATCCCGCACTTGTCAGCAACGCAAAAATTTACCGTACATGAAACAATATTTTCTTTGTACCTTTGCCACACGGATGAAGAATTAAACTATTAGTAAATTCTAATAATTTTAACCAAACTAATGCATTTTTCGTTCGGGCTAATTATACGATTATTAGAATTCTAAATTTAAGTCGCTGAACTTTAGCTGTCAAATTTTCATAGTCGGATTTCGTCTTCAGCTCGGAGAGTGCATAGTAGACATGTCTATCGCGTAGGCGGTGAAATTACGCTTTTGTACCTAGCACTACTCGTTAGCTCTTCTAAACTATGACATCTGCCTTTGCGTTACTATTTGTCGACCCAGTTTCTTAATAGCGTCCTACCAGAGAATTTGCGGAATTCCATTTTATGCCCGCTTTGCTCAGGGCCGTATTAAGGCGAAAAAACTATTATGTGACAGCAAAAGTGTGTATAGTTAATAATTTTTATAAATTACTAACCATTAGTTAGTAGTTTAGAAGAAATTACTAACATATTGTCTTGGAAAATTGTGCATGTTGTATTTAAACAAAATTTCCGTCGAGATAAGCAAATGATAATAATATTACTTTGCCGAACTGTATCAGTAAAAAAATAAATAATTTAAATGTGTCATAATACGATAACCTCTTGCTTGCGTATAACAGAGAATGTCAAGTTCAGTGTTCAGTTTTATTCAATACCAAGATATATACAACATGAAACTTATAATTCTGTTTTTTTCTAATAATTGCGTGCACTTACGGTTATGCCGTACAAGAAGACTACAGCAGTAAGTACTATTATATTACATACGAATACCACTTTTGAATATTCACTGAAAATTTGTACAGAGTTTTGTTACCAAGTAATGTGTCCACCTGAAACTACAGCATGCAGAAAGGAAGTTGCCACTATAAAACACATGAGGATTATAAGAACAACAGTTACCTGTTTAAATAGACAACGTAAGTGCACACGTAAATATTTCCATATAACTCTAATCAGTTTCTGATGTAGAGCATCTGTGAAAAAGAAAAGATTTGGAATTTCATGATTTAATTTTGATTACATTACAAATTACAACCTTTACATATAGATATTACAGTAACATTTACAATATTCTAAAGTAAACCACATCTTAAAGTTTTTATGTTAGGCCGATATGTAAGGTACTGGATCTAAAATGGCCAAAAATTTTCAAACTTTCTGCATAAGAGAGGAAATGTGTGTGACATAAAGTCTCTGCATGGTGGATGCTAAGTCTTGAGGAAATGAAAAGTAAATAAATAGCTCCGAGTATATAGAGAATATGTCATACGTTTGATATTCTACGGAATGGAAAATCAGTGCCTGATTTTTTCCACTTTTTCAAAATTATTCCCAATTTTTAATATTAATTCAGAATTAAGATTTGGTTTCTGTTATGCATGACAGGTGTAGGGCTCTATAGATTATAATCTTTTTTCAAAGAGTCAATTATTATAAAAGCTATTCGCATTTATATTAACTATATTAAATGTTTGAATTATAGCCTCTAATGTGTTATTTTCAGGTGAAGTTATCGAAAGAAATATAAGTGACGATCATCGTTATCAAGATGGACTCATTGTACAATCAGTTTCCTATACCACAATTCCTAAGAATGTAATTATGTATCAATAAATACATAAAACCGTTTATTAACTTAAGAAATAAAAAAAATGATGTAATCAATCCATTTGTTAAAAAAAATCAATCCATTTCTTAAAGGTGCTGTAAGAAAATTTAAAGATATATTTTGTTTTGACTTGCTCAGATATAAAAAGATCCGATAGGTTTAGGTCTTAAACTGTCCATTTTTAAAGAACATATCTTGATAATCTCCGGATTAGCCTGCATTTTTTCGAAATTTACAATTTTGACATTTAGACTTTTAAAAGTTAATACTGATTTTAGTTTGCAATTTATATGGAATTAGTTATAATCCCAAAGTAGCCTTCTACTCCGAAATATGATGCATTTCAAATTTATAACTAAAAATATACAAAGTTAGAATATTAATAATGATGTTCTTTTTCTATATGCAACCTTAATACCTTACAGCTTAAATTACTAATAGTTGTTTTTCACATTTTTTGAGCATAACACAACTAGGAAAGCATAAGAAATTTCTTCAGTCTTGATTTTCGTTTTTTTTTATATATTAATATATCTTCGAGACCTTGAAATCGCAACTTAAACATCAATTTTCTGTGGATGCAAACTGGCCCCGGAAAAAGTGATATTCTTTTATCTATTTTGTTTAATGTTTTGTTTATTGTGGTTTGTTTGTATTGATTGTTATGTGCAATTTGTAACATTATTTGTTTGTGTGGGTTTTCTGTATATGTCAAATGTGATCTTATTGCCTAATTTAGTTAGTTGTACGTCTAAGAAGTGTACGGTGTTGTTATTTTCTATCTGTGACGTGATTTTATTTTTGTTAATTTTGTTTATATTTTGAATTAATGTGTCTAGTAAGTTGGCGTCAGTGTCTTTTCAGTCGTCGACATATCTCTTCCGGCAGTGAAGTTCGTTATTGTGTACGTTATTATTATGTTGTTTTCCATATTATCTTTACTTTAGAGTACATGGCATAACCGCACAAAAATTGTTTTCCGCACTTAGTCATAAACAAAATTCTACAGCACACCGATGAAACGTATATTTAATAAGCAGTATATTTAATTAAAATTTCTAAATGTTTACTTTTAGCTCTGATACGGCAAACGACAGGTGTGCTTAAGACCTTAATCCGTCCCTGGCTAAAGAACAGCGTTTGGAAAACAGTAACTGGCTTCGTCCTGCATGAAACTCCGAGTGCTGCTCTCTCTTGACGATATTCCCTAACTACCACACATCTCGCACAATAAATACCGCGGTGGCAGCTTCGTGTTTCAAGGGACCGTCGGGATGATAAACATTAGCTGAAAGTCTAATGAGATGTTTTGAGAAAGGGTTCGTAGTAAATCAAGTCGTGCTGTTAGGCAAGGTTACAATTTAGGGGTTTCTTTTTGAATTAGAAGGAATGCGCCTGAGTTACGGTCCTGTTTTGGCGGTGTCAGGGTTAGTTGTGGGACGGGACAAATTATAAGAGAGCACGCATAACCGTAAAAATAGATCCATTAAATTTAGAGGGTCGTTTCGGCCGCCGGAGTATGATAAATTCATGCAAATTAGATTGCGTTTGATGGGATGTTTCAGGATGTATTTACCTCAATACAGGAAAAGGTTATATAGCAGGTGAAGCAATAAAAAAACTAATGTAAAACTGTGTAGCAGATATTAATAGACACTTCTGTACAGGCTGATATTTGTAGGGTTTCGCGATTCTGCTCAGCCCAAATCCTGAAAAGCTGGCCAAAATATGAACACGTCGTACAAATCGTGTGAAAATTTGTACTCGGAGGTTTTCGAGGTTGCTAATTACGAATCTGAAGTCAGATTTTAAAAAAATGTCGGGCAAAAACAATTTTAAAAAACGTTAAACTACGGAAAAACTCTGTATATATATATATATATTCT
>JAWQRJ010005142.1:0-10477 GCA_033557515.1 Diorygopyx duplodentatus
TTGGATTTCTTCCTCTGGGGATATCTAAAACAAAAAGTCTACCAAGCTCCTTTGGCAAATAATTTAGAAATTTTCAAGCATAGAATTATTGTAGCTATTAGGGAAATTAATTTGGAAATTTTAGGGAGCGTTTATAGGGAATTTAGGATCAGGGCGGAAAAATGTGTAGAACGGGGGGAGATTATGTTGAATAATTATTAATTTACTTCATAATTTTAACAATAATGTCTAACACGGTAGTTTTCAAATTTTTCTTGTTTCTTTTTCTGTATTATTGTTCATAATATTTTTTAATATTTTCATAATTTGGCTTATTTGACGTCTTTAACATCGTTGAAGTAACCACTGTAAAACTTTATTATTAGATCTTTTGTTGTTACCAAATGTCTTTTTTCTAAAATATTTAAATTGCTGGCCATAAATTTATGGTTTTTATATCTTTATTAGTAGCTTTAAACCATCCAAAAAATATTTCAAAGAATGACAATTTGTCGTAAAATGAATATTAAAAATGTTTTTCCTATTGGCAACCACACATCGCTTTACACACTGTATAATATAATAATAATATATTTATTATTATTATATTTGGCATAAATTGGGCAGTAGAAGAGCAAAGCGATCTACATGTAAATACTACATAATCCAAGGTTGTTATTATGCATAAAATGCATCATCATTAAGTTATGATTTTCTAATTGATTTTTTTGCCAATATTAACTATAAATAACCAGTTAATATTAACTTATTAACTTGAATACTTTTATACTACCCCTTGCTATTTTTTTTGTGAAAATTTAAGTGATAATTGGCAAGGGTCGTTTTATTTGTAAGTAGTGTTGGAATTAGAAATTTTTATACAGGTGCCCGAAATTGAATATTGATATTTCTAATTCCATTTTTTTGGAACTCCCTATTTTTTTTTATGGAGTGTCAATATAGTATTTAGTTTCCTTTATTTTGATAATATATAATTGATTTTATAATAATTGGTTTTATTTTATTTATTTCCATAAAAAGAACAACTTGGTCAAAATTGATTAATCTAACCGTAACTCTTGTGGTACCTTCTAAAATTTACTAAACGTAAAATTAACAACTTATTGAATAAACATTGAATTATGAAAGGAACGAGCATACTCCTACATTCTTAACTCAACAATTGTTCAAAACCTCTTACTTAGTTTTAATAAAATCGATTAGTTTTAATTTATTTCGAATCATTTTTAAAAACAAATCGGAAAGATAAAAATTTCATTGAAGAAAATCGTAGCCAACTTTGATATTGCTATGCTCATAAAGTGACCCGTTTCTTCATCAATATAGGTGCGATTTTTAAAAAACTGTTGAAGAAAAATGTAGACTGTTTGGTATCAAAATAAACAAAATTAAATACTCACATTGAAAATGTTCACAAAAATTGACACTCACCATAAATAATAGGGTGTTTAAAAATGGAAAAAGTGAATGAAGAAATACCGACACTTAAAAACACAATTTTGGGCGTCCAGTATGAAAATGTTTAGTTCCAACACTACTAATAAATAAAACGATTCTTGCTAAGATATCACTTAAATTTTTACAAAAAATCCGCAAATGGTATAAACATTGAAGGTTAATTGAACAGTTAATATTGGTAAAAAAATCATAACTTGGTAACGATGCATTAGGAGGCAGAAACAAAATAGAGTTGTATGTAGGTTAATGATGTGCACTTCTGGTTAGTTTGAGTACTTTATTAATCTACGCTACATGTTTCGACTTAATTAAGTAATCTTCTGCGGTGTTTTCAAATTGTGAACTTCATCTGTGTGTCATATTAATAAAAACTGTATTTGCAAGTATGTATTTGTAGCTAATTTTGATTGATTTTAGATGTCATTCTTCGGTGATGGTGTTTTGGAGTTTGTGTTGGTAGTATGTTTTAGTTATGCTGTTGTTCTCATTAACCCTCTCCTAATTAATTTCTTTGTCCAGGTAGCGACAAAGCTGTAATAAGCGGAGCACTAAATCGACAGTATATATTTGAGTAATTTTATTTATGCAATAAAGTTTCACTGAATAAATATTTGCTATTGATCAGTTACAAATTGCATCACGCTCTTCGAAAATATTTTAATGTGTACATGTTCTGTAGTAAATATAATGGATGAGATACAGGACTTTGGAAGACTATGGTGTCAATAAAATTAAATATTTTCTAATTATTGTAATCAACAGGAAAAGTGTTCACATTTTAAACTTACTCATAAATTGATTCTTTGAGGCCATTTTAATCGGGTTCTATTAATAATAATGGTATAACCTAAAACTATTTTACTCCATATAACGGATAATTTTATTTAAAATTATTAATATTTTTTTCTTCTTCACAAACACAACACATGAAGTGAGTGCTGAACCGGCATTTCAACAGCTTCAATATTAATACTACAACATGCTCATTAATTGACAACTGCCCCTTATGATGCATAAGACACGAAAAATGTAGGACAAGATTTTAAATAAATAACACAATCGGAAGAGTATATTTTGTCACAGCAAATTAGAAGTTACATTTAGACCACCGACTCTGATTATTTAAAAAAAAACAATTTTTTCCAACTTAACCTTGATGCCCATTTTTCAGCTTAATTTTCAGTAGGTTTTATGGCACAACAGTATATGGTTCTTGAGAAACCTTATTGTGAAGTATTATTTGAAGTGCTACAAGCGCTTAAATTTACTTAACGTTCAAACATTTATTATTGAAGGTACGGCGATTGCAAAATTTTAATATTTTTATATTCTTTTAATAATAGAATTTTGATTGCAAAATTATATTACTAAAAGCCTTCAGTTCTCGCTCAATTCAGTTGTATGTATTTTTTTATCCAAAGATTGGAGGGGAAGATGGGATAATGCATCATATGCACACCCTGCATTTATTATGGACACCTCAATATGCGCACTCTCAACAGGGACACCACCTACGCGCATGCGCAGACAAAGCTGTGACCTGCGGCCTTCAGATGCCAGAAGTTCATTTTACTCAGCATAGTCATTTTACTCAGTTCACTCTTGAATGGCGTCCTGTGAAGACGTCTATGTTTTTCGTGTTTTAAAACTTTTTTCGAGGTAAGTAAAAGCGAATATTTAACACATCTTAAACTCTACTTCTACTAGGTTTGGTAAAAACTGATTCATAATGTGAAAAACGAGTTTGTTTCCAAGATGGCGTTGTTGGTAATATGGACCCCATGAGTGCTGCTATTGTGGATCCATATTACCAACAACCGGTTTGGGTGCTAGATATTGGTAATAGATAACAATGTTCCGGTAAGAAAATGTGATTCCACAGAAGATTTCATTGTGACACCTTGAATTTTTTTGTTTTGTAATCCTTTTGAGTTGTTCTACTGCAGCGAGTAGAAAAAGATGGGTGAGGCAATCGAGAAGGTAAGAAGCGGTGAAATGGGACGAAAGGGGCCGCCAGAGTATTTGGTGTACCTAGAACAACTTTGAGACAACAATCAACAATTAGTTTTCCTTCTTTATTGGGTGCTGAACAACTTTCTCTGGTTTGTTTCTGTTCAATTATCTTTTGTCAGTATCCATGCATGCTAAGCATACGTTGGGACATCGAAGATTTTTCTTCAAATATTTTTCACATATCAAGTTCCAATTTCTGGTTTAATGTTGCACTCTTTTTATTACTGCTGGAAGAGTAGTCCCATAGTGCAGAGACCTAAGATCAGGTCTTATGTAAATGTGTAAGGCGCAAATTCGTTGTTTAATTTCTATCATGAAATTCAAAAGCAGCGAGTTATGGAACAGAATAATTTGTAAATAAATGCAAACTATTATTTTTACATTCAGGGATTAAATCCATTCCATTATATTTGCATATACGCTGCGTTTTTTATAATGTCCATCTATCTTTTTCTATATTATTTTTAATGCCCACCGCTATTAACTCCACATGATCCGTAGAAAATAATTACGCTATGTGGATGTACTTAACGACTGCCAATCATGTTTTTTTTATTCATAGTGTGTACAACTTCCGCACGTACAGCGCAGAGCCGAGCGATGACCATAAATTTCACTAATGAAATGCGTTCAATCGATCGCGCGGCGCCCGTTTTTTGCGCCGCAGTTGTGCGATTCATAATTTTAGTTTTCCGTCCTTTCGAATTGCACGTCAAACGCCACTACGCCAGTAGCGACACCTATGATAAATCGTGTCCGCCATTTGCGTGATAAATGAACAGTGTAATTGTGATTTACACGATCGAATTTGTATTTGCTCGCTCAATTTAGTGACTGCATCGTCAAAGGATGGTTTATGAGGCAGGAAGGAATAATTCTTGAGGTGAATTTGTCATTTGGACAATACCTACCGTGCATTGTACCACGAAATGGCACCAAAAAGGCTAGTTGTCATTGTTTTTTTTTGTAACACAGTGTAATAGCAGCCGGAAAAACAACGCAATTGCAATTGGGAATTTATTTTAACCGAAGGGCCATTGTGCGGCCGAACATGGAACTGGTGATGAAGCTGCCGTGGTAGATAGCATTGTTTTTCTGTCTTTTTAAATTAAAAATTGTTGATAAGCTAACTAAAGAGAAAAATACCCCAATTGGGCATAAATTTACCGCCATCGGCGTAGAAAATAAAATCACCAATAGCAGATACACAGACAATTTGAACTTGTTGTGCTCTTATGTGCGCGTTTAATGCGTAATACCTGGTAGACCGAGCTCGCTCGGGGGTAAAAAACTAAACATTCTTATTTTTCGCCCAATTTGACAGCACTATCATGTGGTCACGAGTTCGTCCATCAGACTTAACCACACGAAAAAAAAACATTGTTTTCTACCCCTGACCGAGTTCGCCCGTTTTGGTAGCGCCATCGCATGGTCAAAGGTAAAAGGAGCTAGATCCGTTCTACCATCACACGAAGGCTCCCTATGTTCGCTTTAAATTTAAACAGTTAAATTTATATATTAATTTTATATTATTTGTTAACAAAATCGATAAAAAAAATCGGCGGAAATTTCAAAAATACATTAATATACCCGGTTGCATTTTAAAAAACAACACTTTTTGTTTAACAAGTACAACAAATTGAAGATGGAAGGGCAAGGCCTAGATAGGGGTATTTGCACAAATGATTCTTGATTCTAAATCTATTTGATCGATTTTATATTAACATATATTTGCCCAAAGTCGCACCGTTTAAAGAAGGTCGGGGAGTTAGCTGAGAGAAAGTCGCGTGATTGAGCCACACCAGTTGATTTTTAATAATTTCAATTAATTATAAGCTAATTGTAAGCCTTCTCTTTAACCAGAAGAATTGTGAGTCTGGAAAATGTACGGAAATTCTGGAGGGTGTACGAAAAGGGTTAAATACAAAAAATTTTGAGGGAAATAAAAATAAAGAAATTTAAAAAGCCTGGTGTAGATTTCTATATCTCTTAAAAATCAAATACAAGTAAGAAGAAAATAAAATTCACTTCGACGGAGACGCAAATGACAAGAAACAAACAACTATAAAAGTAAGCGTTACATCACACATAAAGTGATTAAAAGGGAAAACTGTGATGCTATTATATAAGACTACTATATCCTGCTAGTTCGCCAATTTTTAAATGACAGGTTTTCTGAGCAGTGGATTAGAAGAAGAGGTACAACAGAGGTGGCCTGCGCGATCTCCCGATTTAAGCCCGTTGGATATAAGGTAATGTAGAAGTCATAAGAAGAGAAACGTTTGAAAAAAAATGATTTAATTAACGAAAATTTAATTAAATGAAAATTGTAGTTGCTTCATGCGCTAGCCCTGAAATCAGAAAATTAATTATCGGGCAGCCATCAATTAGTTACTCTTTAATTAATTAGTCGTTCCCATCATGTATACCACAATTTCAGTGCCCCGAGCATTAGCTTCCACGGCTCCTCCACCAAAATTTACGATAATAATGTGGCCCAACAGATACCTACTATGAAGATTTTAATGTTTATAGGCATTGTGTCAAAGAGATTTCCTCTCGACCCGAGTTAAGTGGACGAGAAAATATCCTAAGGGGCATGCGTGCGGATTCCTGGGTGAACGAAAACTGCGAAAAAAAAACATCCATGTTTGAAAAACTACGAATACAAATGGAAAACAGTATAGCAGAGAACATTAATTAAAAAGATAGGTTCCACCAACCTTTTCGTTATTGCGCTATAGTAATTTTACTAAATTTCTACCGCCAGTCGTACTTTCGCATTCTGCGCATCCCGCATCCATTCAGAAATAATATCCGCGACATAAAACTAACAAACGTGTGCACCCGAAGCCCCTTACGGGCATGCGAGGTGCATGCAACAAGCAATAATAAAAGCTCGCAGCTTTGGAATATAAATCCGGCGCCGGGGGCTTTATTAAAAAAGTTGACCGCCCTCGCTTAGATTGCATATTCAGTTCAGCTGTTCAGCGGAGCACGCCAGCGCCAATTTCACAAGTTCAACGGAGGCGCAAAACTGAAATATTCAGCACGCAGCGCTCGCATTGTGCCCTTCGTGCTTTTTGCGCATTCCGCCCGGTGGTTAAACTTGGCGTTTTTGTTGTTCCTCTGAAGAATAGAGGACCGCAGGACCTACTTTTGCGGCGCACTTTGTGCATGGAAGAGAGGGGGTGCGTAATTAACGCCAAAGGCTCCTCTGTAACGCTTTTTCGATTTGGCAAGTATGGATCTCCTTTGTCGAGAAGTTGGAAAACTACACAGGGATTACATCTAAGGGCTGACAAGTTTGTTTGTTTTTGTGATGAACAAGCGACAAAAACATGTGCGAAACATTACCTTCTTCAATGCTCTTCATTGGTCTTGTACTTTTCTGTTCCGGTCCATGGATGAAAGCCCCTCATAGCCTGGCATCCACAAAAGATGATTTTATTTGTTCTCAATAATGAAGGTCTTAAATGGTTTCAGCGCTTCTTGGCAATCTGAGCATTTCTGCTAATACAAAGTTTTCAACAAAAAAGGCTGGAAGTTGGAAATCTATCCTCCAGAAAAAAAATTGGATAAATGGAGCCTGCCACTAACGATTCTTCTGATTATTGTGCCATTCAGTGCGATATTTTACAAACTTGCGTTCGGTGTATTTTGAAAATGGAAAAACTTCATTTATAATACGATTGAAATCCATTGTAATCTAAACTAATTTACAAAATATCTGGAATGGCAATGTTTGGTTGGGGATCACAGATTTATATCTAAAGTGATAGATATCAATCTGATAATCCCAAACAATTATCTAATAAAGTACTTTCTTAATGAAAACCTGAAATATAACAAAAGAAATTTACAAATATACAATATATTTACTTGTTTGTAGAACTAGAACTAGTTCATCTATGTCACGAGCTACGACATATCACGGGGGTAAAGTGCTAGAAAGAAATATTCTCTTAATATTACTTTATCTTCTCTTTCGCCTTTTTCATAAGTTTATATTGGAACTCCAACTTAATGCTAAATTTTCACACTTCTTTCTAAAAAGATGACCATAACATTTCAGTGGACCAGCACCAAAGATCGCCATACAACTTTCAAGTTATCGATAAGAGTACTTTTGAAAAGAGGCAAAGTTGAGTAGCAACATAAAAAAAGGAATTTTTTTTTGCTGCATGACTCTTTCAGTGGTTTGAACTTCTTTTTTGAATTTACCAAAGTCATAGACATATCTTTCCAAAAGCATATCTTTATATTGCTAATTTGAAATATCCCTAACACAGGATGTCACGAAATTAGGATGCAATATTTGCATCCTAAGTTTTTTTTTGGCAGACATTGAACTTTTCAGAAATACACCCGACGGGACAAATTGAATTTTGAAATAAGAAAACTTTAAATGACAAAAAGTGTTTTTTTTAAACGACACCTACCAAATATTTTCATCTTAACCAATGTAGAATTAAAGTCTTCGTTAAACGGTATAGGTTTCCCTATACCTAAAACGTATCCTCTTCCGATTAATTAAGGTTTTTCGAGCTCTTGCTGCAAAAGCGATACTTTGACAATACATTCATTTGTTGTAAATTGGGTTGCCTACAGATTAGTTATCAATTCTGACGTTTATGTAACTTAGGTTCGTTGATTTCATATTTAGTTTGAAAAATTAATGCAGGTATCATTTGGAAATCGAGTTATCCAGACTTGTTTAGTTCTTGACAACGTTGACAAGTCCTCACTGTATTCTAAAATGGCAACTAATAACTACTCCAATGTTGATATTATGAATTTATTTATTATTCACGGACAATGTCAACAAATAATAAGTAGAACGTGCAGGTCATTTAACGCAATTAATGCAATTTTATAAGTCATGGACTGGAGCAATACGAAAAGCTAAACCAGTCACGAATAACGAGAACACTGTCACTATGGTTTTAGCTTATTTTCATGGTAATCCAAATGCCTCACTTCATGCCGCCCGCGCCGTAGCTGATTTCAACATATCTCCTCGCTCAATGCAGAAGATTTTAAGGAAGGGCGGATTTCATCCTTTTAAATCTTCACCAACTGAGAAGTCTTGAAGTCTTCACCAAAGACGAGAATTCTGTGAGATTGTTATAGTCCTTCTACAAGGGGAACCAAAACTTTTGGGAAAAATTATTTGGACGAACGAAGCAAAACTTTCTAGAGAGGGGATTTTTAATGATCGAAATCTTCACTTTTGGGTAGACCAAAATCCTCATGTGCCGCGCGGTCGGAACTTCGAATATTTTTCGTTAAATTTCCTGCATTGTCTACTTTTATTTGTTGGCATTGACCATGAATAATAAATAAATTCATATCAACATTGAAGTAATTATTAGTTGCCTTTTAGAACACATTAAGGACTTGTCAATGTTGTCAAGAACTAAACATGTGAAATATCTTGATAAGTCTATATCCAAATGACACATGAATTTTCACCTTAAATATGTAATCAACCAGCCTAAGTTAAATAAACGTCAAAATTGATAACTAATTTGTAGGCAACCCAATTTACAACAAATGATGGATTGTCAAAGGATCGCTTTTGCTCGAACAACCTTAAATAACCAAAAGGATACATTTTAGGTGTAGGGAAACGGTTTAACGAGGATTTTAATTCTACATTCGATAAGACAAAAATATTTGGTAAATTAAATTAAAATATTTTGGTAATTTAATGGTTTCTTATTTCAAAATTCAATTTTGTAAAGAACGTAGGTAAGAATGACCCGCCGGATGTATTTCTGAAAAGTTCGACGTCTCAACTAATGGTTAATGAAGTACGAACATTATCGCATAAGTATAATTATGAAAATTACATTTTCCAAAATGTTGCTGCGGTTGCATAATTTTTGTGATTTAATATCTCGAAAACGATTAAGTTTAGGCCTGGCAAACGTATTACGAAAGTTGTTGAAAATGGAATGTAGATAAAAAAAATAAATTGGGGTAATTCCATTTAAATTAGCAAAACTGTCAACTTCCGGTATAACCGGAATCGCCGGTTTATTGAAAATATTCTTATCTTTTAGTTCTCCTCCTACCATATTCAAATCCAAATTTTCAGCTTTATCTTCTAGCTTTCTACTTCTAGCTTTATCTGTTCCCCATATATTTCTAATGGCCGGTCTACGGTAGACACCTGTATAGAAGGGCGAAAATCCGTACGTTAAATAAGTACGCCGACACTCGTGGGATTCCCATAACAGAAATAATGTACTTTACGATCCTAGAGACGATTGTTGAATTGAAATACTACACTGCAAATCCTTACCAAGCATGTTTTATTCGTGCCACCTATCGATACGTCAAATGAAGAAAGATTGGGACTGAATTTATCTTCGAACATTTTAGCTACGTTATCACAGTATTAATTTTAGCTGGCAGAATAGAAGATTGTTAAAACATTTAATATGCTTGCTGGTGTTTTTCCAGATTTGTCTCTTGTCGTAAAAAAGCAATACAGCAAAAGGTATAACAGCCGGTGCAGATTTTGACACGTATCCGTTTAGGGATGGCTTCGATGTACTTTTGCCTGTTTGTAATCCTAATCTTAATTATGACATCTTAGGCCACGTACATACACCCCGAGGATTTATTCCGGTACCATAGCCAGGCCGTTGTCCCCCCTTCCATAACACTTAAGCCCCGCCTACAGCGCTTACAATACGTAGTGTGAGGCGTCCAGACTCGCACGCGCCTGGCGCGACTGGTAGGCGCGCCTGCTAGTCGCGCAAATTAAATGTTGATTGCACAAAAGGAACATAAATCTATTCTTACAAAAGGAAAATAAAAAAATATTCTAAAATAAAATAAATTCTTAAAACCCTATTTGAACATAAAGAAGAATACTAAATTTAAAAAATTACAATTGCGATTGGACGATTACTGCGCTGTCACACTACTACTACGAAAGTGCATCGTGATTTCAGAATTTGTATCGATACGTCTATATATATATATATATATA
>JAWQRJ010005143.1:0-10474 GCA_033557515.1 Diorygopyx duplodentatus
AGTTGCAAGTTCTTTCGATTTCGAATTTGACGCGAACATAAAATGGCGGCCAATCGCGGTACTTTATGCATCTAGGGACTTTAATGTATCCGCAGTTTAACCTCAATGTTCAACTCCCGTCACCTCGACAGACTGTTGCGAACACATGATATCCTTAAATTTTTACACCAATTTACGACTAAAATTGCACCAAAATCGGGCGTAACACGCGTTCCACGGACGATACAGTGCAGATGGGTGGGAATTAATAAAGGTTCTTGCAGTAAAAACTGCGAAAACTGAAGACATATGCTCAAATACAAATTAGGGTTATTCTAGTTATTTTTCTAGTAACTCTTTTGTAACCGGCATGCTAGAACGGCTAAGGCGACTACACATCGGCCGCCTAGACGTATCGATGAGAGCGATTTCTCTTTTTAATTTCATCGAACCAACGTAGGCTGATCGTCGTAAGCATAATAGAAATTCGCATTATCGTAATTCTGCGTATAATTAAAGGAAACCGTTCAAATCCATTCAATACATTCGGTCCATCCGATTGTTTCACATTCACATTCCACGTCAAAAATTACCGATTTTCCAACGCTCAAAAGCGATATAAAATGATTTTAATTAACGTCGGGGGCTATTTCAATCGATTGAATTAATTGTGTGGTGGTTAAGAAACCGGTGGAAAAATAAATAAATAAATATACAGTTTTAATACTTGTTTAATACTATTAGTTAGATTAGATTTGATTGATCGAATAATATAAAATTCACCGTTAGCTCACGGAATATGTGAGTAGCAAAATTATACGAAAAACAGGGTTGACAGGGTCGACTTATTATAAAGTCTGTATTGACATTTTTAGCCCAAGGTTTAGTTGTTAGCCTTCCGAGTTCCCTCTTTAGTAACTCATTACTTTAGGCATAAATATTGAATTTTCCTCTACCTCCACGAGAAATTTCGTGGCCGATGATTTTTCTAGTTCTCATTTATGTAAATTTCAATTGTTTAATAGAGAGTTTTTCCATTAAATTTCTTATTTCTATAGATAGTACCTTGTCGTGACTTAGTTGAACATACTATTATGTCGTACAATGACCCATTATGCCGTACAGCATGCCATTTTGTAATGTTGTATGTATTAAAGCGTTTACTTTACTTTTTACTGTCGGGTTATTAATATTTTTGTCATTTAATACCCTTTAACAAAATCGCAAGATAGTAAGAATTTTAGAACTGATAAAAAACTATGCTATAAGAGCTAAAAAGTCAGGTTACCATTTGCATTTTCTGTTTTGAACAAAATGGCTTTGTAACAAAATAGAACACATTAATTATCACCACTGTGCTAAAATGGAAATCCTGATGCTAAATAAACGTTTTGCTAACCAAGTTATCCTTATAAAGAGCTATAATAAACTAATTTGGCGTAGTGGTGATAATCACCTTGATACAGTGTAAATAATATTTTCCATTTAAATTTGGAGTTCTACGAAACTTTCAGCTTGTATCCATGTCGTAAATAGTTTTTTGTCATCTATTTTAATCTGTCGCAAGTATTCATTTTAAATAATTGAAGAAAGTGCTCCTTAAATCAAATCCTATTTAAAAAAAACTGGGTAGGTAGGTGCAACCGTTATTAAATAAACAATAAATTTTCAATTTAAAAAAAAGGATATAAAGAGAAATGGTCTCTAAAATGAACATCTTCTTTACATTTCTTTTTTTGTGCTAAATTTTTAACAAATAAGACTGTCTTACTTGTAACTTTAACAAACATTGTAAGTAAGATAACGGGAGAAAACCAATTTATGAGTGGATTAATACTAATTTATCTCATATACTTAACCGATTTCTGTATGGCGACAGAACGAATATCAACGACTTGACATTTTAAGTCTGCTGTGTAGGAACTAAACTTTCTAATAGGGGTAAGTTCAAATAGAAAAGCCAAAATTGTATATGTAGCCAGAATTATTTAGGTAGAAGTGGGCCTCCATTCAAGGCTCAATCTCTCTACCTCAAAACAACTTACTAAAACCATAACGAACATTTAACTTAAGTAAAGACAGAGGTTTGGTGTGCGTATAATTACTTACCAGAATTAAGTTTTGGAGTAAAAGAGCCGAATAAGATGCGAGAAGGTTATGCAGTTTGTTCACAGCGATAACAAAAGCGACTAAGTGCGCAAATTAGTGCTAACCTAATATAAACTTCACTACGACACTACTTATTTGTATAAATTTCAGTTGATTTATTGTTTTCAACATACAAAAAAAAAACATAAATGCTTCATGTATCGCCAATTTATCAAAATAAAACAGAGTTTTCGTTTATTTTATTTATTACTGAGATAGTTTTACATCGGTTACGGAGATCTCTGCAAATGCTTCTGGTTCAGAATTATATTTCGCCAATTCTTTTTGTCTGCTCTGAATTCTATAATAAATTAGAAAGGCGTACTTTCAAGTAGTCGTGCGTCACAGAGAAAAGTGCTTGAACAAAACGATAATAAACACATGTATTAATTATTATTTTTCAATTGCTTTCGAGTAGATTTAGTCACACGGGCGATCAGCTGTTCTCGTAACGTGGAGGGCGCTTATCGGCTTAAAACGATTGCAGGACTTCCTAAGAACATGGCGTGACGATCTAAAATAAAATCTATGCCTTGTACTTGCAACTTTAATGGGTTTTCAATGTCAAATCTCAATTTATGCGCTTGTTCAAAGCGAACATTCGCAGTTGTCTTTTATGGGAATTGACCTTGATCATTTATTGCTTTGTTATGCCGATCAGTTTTAATTAACGGTAAAGGACTAATTTGAGTCGATCCATTTAAATTGTCTAGTGACGTTTTCTTTTGTTTGTGCATCCGATGTATTTATTGTAGGATAAAGGCTTATGGACCATTCGCTATAAACAATGTTAACGAAAAATGCAGAACAGAAATATTTTGAACATTGTTATACGGATATTCAAATTTTCTAAATGGTATGAAAATAAACTAGGCTGTATCCTTTTATCTTTCTGAATAACGGAGATGTCGCATGTAACTAATTTTAGGGACACTATATATATAAACCTCTTAACAAAATCTGCATTCAATTTTACAAAATACAATTAATAGCTCTTTTTCTAAATAATTCTTTTGGAGATTATAAGAAAACAAGAAACATCTACTTTAAAAACCGTTTATATTAAATTATCTCACAGCATCTTATAGGTAAATCAAAAGATGTCGACTTTGTGACAAATGTTCCATTTCATATAAATTTTATAATATGAATCCAATTTTATTAAATTAACCTGAAAGCTGAATGATTTACATTGATACAAATCAGCCACGATTATACACTAACTGATTGAATAATCTTTCAATAGTGAAAGCACCTGTTGACATAGAAACGAGAGAGTTCTCTACGCAACTGTGCGTTCTGTTGCACAACTCACCGCACACACTTTTGGTTAACTGTTATAATGCTTTCAAAAGTGAAAAAACAAACACCAGGAAGCCCAGGTTGCTTCACGAAAGTCTCAACCGCGTGGAATGATCTAAAAAGCCTAAACGGGAAAATAAAATCTTATTGCTTTCTCGGTCTGGTGAGCTATTTGTTATAGTTGATTGCTCGTAACGTTTTGGTCCGCTAAAATAAAAATATGAAAGTCGTAGAATAGTAAACGAATCTCATTGTTAATATTACCACACGATGGTAAAATCTAGGTTGGGAGCCTTGCAATCTAAATAACAAAGATTGGCAATGCCCCTCAAACAAGTAATTAATCGAAATTTATAAAGTTAGTAGCAATGTCTTAATCAGAATCTTGTGAAATGAGATATTGCAGTACCTTAATCATTTACCAAGACAACTTTGCGCCAAGAACCAGCACTCTTGATAACAGATCAAAAAATCCAAATATCGTTGGATTGAGAATGGAAATACCTTTACAATGAGATGCCACAAGATCTGTTATAATCAATTTATGTTATCATTGTACGATGAGTTAATTTGCGCTTTACTGGTAGCGAGAATCGTGAATTGATGGTCTCGAAATCAATATTTACATTTACGTAATATTCGCAAATGACACAAATACGTATTTACATATTTTTACTGGAAGTGTACGTATTCTCTCTTGCTGAGAAGCACTTAAACACATACAGCTAATTAAGTGCACATTTAAATAATAACATTTAGTGATAGTGTATGAAAAATATATGTATGTGAAGCTCATACACTACTAAAGCCAGTATTATTGTTAATACTTTTAATAGTGCACTTACTTGTTTCCAAGGAAACAGCGGACATAAAAGTGATGTAATCTAAACATTTTATTGACAATTACTTCTCAACTTAATACCTCCAATAATTTTCGTGGAAATCTTGATAGAACTACTGAAAATGCCCAGTTTTAACTAACTCCTGTTTACAAATGCCTATGTTTTCATAGCACCACTTATATCACAATCTATTTCTGCCTGGTAATCGGCTATGACCCAGCGATATTCTCATTTAAAAATAGCGCGCGCACTATATTCGGATTGTGAAATCATTCCACGGTTTAAATCGGGAACGCATAAAAGTAGCATTTCGTGAAGAGTGCTCATACCCCCACCCCATGGGTATGAGTAAACCCTTACACCATTACGGAAAAATCAATTTTTGGCGAATTGCCGAATGCTTGCCTACGCATTACTGATGCATGGCTTGCTCGGATTGTGCACAAAATTAGAAATTTCAGCACTGGAACCATATGATTCAAAAGAAAGTGATCTTACCAAAACGGCAGGAAGCGTAACCCAGATCTGTGGAACATAAATTGTCTCCCAAAAGAATGAACATCGTCAGTACGGCCAACACAATTTATTTTTAAATAAACTCCAATGCCTACTAGATGGTGTTTTGCGAGCATGCAGTGTTGACAAAAAGGTGGAGTGACGTTAGGTGGCAACTAGTGGAAGGATAAAACTGCGCTTCCGAACCGTCACTTCTCTCATGAGGCGCTAAAATTGTTTCGACTGGTATTTGCATAATGGCGGAACCATGACGTAAACAAGCGCTATCGATGGAGATATCCTTTCTGACATTTGCATGATGCACTTCCCGTGTTATATTTTCCCAGTTTTCGGCGCTCTGCGGAAACCGAAAAGCAATAAGGATATGAGATAATAAATTTAGTTTTAGATGGACTACGTGCTATGCACCGACAAAATGGTGCTTTTCTCGGTAAAGTTGTTTCATTTTATTTATTTTCATTTCATCTGTTAGAAGCGCCACTTACTAAATACTCTATGAAGGGAATTTTGTCTTTGAAATTCACGGTAAGAATTGTATAATTTTCATTACCTGTTTGATCTATTGTTTCGGATTTATCAAAAACGCAACATTTGAAAAACCTCCACTTAAGGAAGACCTGACAGGAAGGATATATCTAACTATTAAAAAAAATAATATATTAAGCACGATTAGACTCAAAGATTTAATAATTCCTTAACACCAACTATTAACACTTTTCGTAACATTTTGGTTTCATGCTGCGAAATTTACTGCGAAGTACTGCAGAATCAAAACATTAGTTATTACTTCACAATTTGCCAAGTGTTGTTTACGTATCTATTTCGATGACATAATCACAACGAGTGTTCAAAGTGTTGACACTCATGCTGTAAGCACAGATTAGTTCTTCTTTTCACATGATCGAATACATTCCGCAACTTGTCACGTGTGACACGTGCTTCCATTTTTCATTGTAATTCATCATATTAGCGAATTGTTCTTATACAGGGTGTCTACCGTAGACCGTCCATTAGAAATATATGGGGAACGGATAAAACTAGAAGTCTGAGAATTCGGATTTGAATATACATAGTAGGAAGGGAACTAAAAGATAAAAATATTTTTAATAAGCTGGCGGTTCCGGTTATACCGGAAGTTGACAACAGCTTTGTTAATTTAAATAGAATGACCCCAATTTTAATTTTTTTCTTAACCTACATTCAATTTTTATCAACTTTAGTAATACGTTTGCCAGATCTAAACTTAATCGTTTTCGAGGCATTGAATTTTTTCGCAAAAATTATGCAACCGCAGCAACATTTTGAAAAATCTAATTTTCATAATTGACTTATGCGAATAATATTCATACTACATTAACCATTAGTTGAAATATTGAAACTTTCAGAAATACACGGCGGGACATTATTACAAAATTGAATTTTGAAATCAGAAAACTTTAAATGACAAAAAGTTATTTTTTTTAAATGGCACCTACCAAATATTCTTACCTTATCGAATGTAGAATTCAAATCCTCGTTAAACGGTATTGGGTTTCCCTATACCTAAAATGTATCCTTTCCCATTATTTAAGGGTTTCCGAGCTCTTGTTGTAAAAGCGATCCTTTGGCAATACTTGTTGTAAATTGGGTTGCCTACAAATTGGTTATCAATTTTATCGTTTATGTAACTGGACAAGTCATGGGAAAGCAAATGGACAAGTCATGGGAAAGCAACTGAAGCAATATGAAAAGCTATACCAGTCACGAATGACGAGAACACTGTCACTATGGTTTTAGCTTATTTTCGTGCTAATCTAAATGCCACCATAGCTGATTTGGAGCTGATTTGGACAAATCTCGTTGCTTAATGTAGAAGATTTGAAGGAAAAACGGATTTCATCCATTTAAATTTTCGCCAACTTCGATGATATTGTCCTAAATCAACTTCATGATAGCGAATTAACTGCTAATTTGTACTCTCCGAGACGCCCTTTAGACTTATATTTGTCCCCACATCTGAAAAACACTGTTTTAAAACAAACCGTGCAAACATAGACGAATTGAAAACTGCGATTCAAGGAATTACCCCTTTTTTGAAAGATAGGGTATTATTATTTAAATCTTAATATGCATTGTTTATATTATATAATATTTATTCTAAATTGATACAACAGTTCAGAAAACTAGAATATTAGAAAATAAATCAGCTAAATCGCTAAACTAATGCATAAATAGAAAATAAATCGGAAATGACAAAGATAAGCAGTAATTACAGATTTTGACTAAATGTTTAAAAATAAAAGAATGAGTCTTTATTAGTATGCAATTGTTTTTAATCCCAGGAGGTAGTTTTAAACTATTAATGTTTAAAACAAAGAGCAGCAATTTATTCTTGTGTTTCACCAGATTTTTTTCCGAATGTATTCTAAAAATGTTGGCCTTTTTATATCCAGATTTTTCGATAATCTTGTACTGCATTTTTATTTGTTGGGTCCATAAAACGATTTGCTGTATGTTAACGTAATAAAATGTAATAAAAATTATGAGTGTTCGTACATCGACACTGACTTGTACTATCTCGTTTGATTTATTATTATTATTGATTTTCTTTTTACACAAATAAAATCTGTTTTCCAAGGGTTCAATATGGCACAAATTCATTCTAATTTAACAGCAAAAAAATCAGTTACGAAAAAGCGTAGTGCTTTTTTGAACTGCTGTTTGCTGTAAAAATTCAGAAGATCCGGTATTTTTGCACACATTTGTTGAACATAATCTTTTAACAATATTAAATAAGGCAACTTACAGTAATGTGATTTTAAAAATTAGGCACTGATGGATGATTTTTTTTTATTAAATGTAACTGTGATTAGAATAATCCAATCCGACATTCTCTCATAGAAAATAAAGTTATACTGAATAGCTTATTTTGTACACTAACTAAAAGAAACTTTTAACCAATAATATCGACTTACACTATTTCTCGATCCATCGTATTCCACTATTTCTCGCACCCCTAAATGCATTCTTTGTTTATTATTATATGTATATTATTATTTATTATTTCCATCTTCTCCCCAACAGACCAAAGAATAGTGTGGGCGACACTTGTCTTTATTTGCATACTAGCGAAGAAAGTTTTTATTTGGGATTGTATATTTATTACCGTGTTCTGGGAAATATACAGACCCGGTTGTATAAAGCAGTGTTTTTCAACCTGTGGGTTGCGACCCCCAGGGGGGTCCCGAAGCCTTGGTCGGGGGGTCGCAGTCGAAAGCTACGTAAAAGTAAAAAGCAAGTGTTGCAGTCCTATACTACAATAAAAATTCAACAATTTCAGTGAGCAGGATGTGCCTGTTTATTTTTTTAATAATTTGTCGAATCGTGGTTCTATTTTTGATACGCAAATAATTATAGCATTTTATAGTTGGAGCCTGTTTCTCTTCTTAGCTTTTATGCTCACCATTGACGAGAACGTTAGTTCACACAGAATTTGAAGTGGCGAATGGCACTAATAATTTCAAAGCTTCTCTTGCCAACTCTCGATATTCTTTTTTCTCTTCGTCCAGAAGACGTCAGTTTTTTGCGAATTAAATTTCCTTTTAAGCATGCCGTCAGCAGCAACATCTATAATATTTTCTTTCATCTTCGTGGTCAGATCAACCAGTTGTACTATCCAGAAAAGGATTTAGTATCCATCTACGCCCATTGTCAGCTTCAGAGTCCAGAAAGTAACTTTATAACTCTTCCAAATTATGCAAGTTCTGTATCATGCAAGGAATGTGAGAATTTACTACCAACAATTGGTCCGTTGCAGACTCATATATCATTCTTTGTCAAGACGTTGACCACAAACAAGAGTTTTTCGAGGAATCCTTTGATCTTATCCTTGACCGTTAGAATGTTTTCTTCTCTCCCTTGGAGGCTTTTGTTTAAAATCTTTAAAACTGGCGGTCGCCAGTTTTTTTTAATTGCAAAGGGGTCGCGTATTCAAGAACGTTGAAAAACACTGGTATAAAGCATTGTTAACTTCGCGTCAAGTTAACAACGTTGTTAAGCAATCTGATTGGAGAATTCAAATTTGATAATTCAAAATTCTGTAACCTGATTGGCTAATTTCATTGCTAACTTTGTGATTTTTGATCATGAACTTAACTATGCTTATGAAACCCAGCCATAGTATTTACTTTTTGACTTTTTAAAAATCCGCTAAAATTTTTAACCTAAACAAATCCGTACCTAGCGAAATGCTATCACTGCAAAAGTTATAATTGCGGCAACTTGATTCATACAGCCGTTTGAGCGCTAGAGGACATAAAAAATAAGCAATAACTGGAATATTTCATCATCATGATGATGATCAAACACCTGTTAATTCCGCCCTCCCCTATCCCTTCTCTATCATCCCTCCGTTCCCTTTTCTCACTTTTCCTTCCTCTAACGCCTCCTCCCCTTCTTTCTCCATTACGTTATTATTATAATTAGACATTAGATAATTATTATAATTAGATATTATTATAATGGGACATTATTTATATAGGTGTGACGCTCGCCCGCGCCTGCGTTAGTGCGCAAGCGTGCATACGTGCAGACGCGTGCGTATATCTGTGCAGAACAAATAATAATATTTAAAAATTTACAATTCGAAACACTAATATGTAATAACAAAATAATGTTTAATTGCCATCCTCAAACGCAATGAATTCCAAAGACCACCTCCCGTCGTAACGGATGAACACTTTGTATCACTTGTAGCTATTCAATAATGCAAGTCATAGTCCTCTTAGAGTTCATTTTAGCAAATAATGTTTCAAACAAATGGTACAGTATTTTTTTGCAGACAACAAAAACAAAACCCAAATTGTAGGTTATTTATAATTTTAACAAAATTACTTTTTTTGTTAATAAAATATGATCCCAACTGAAAAGACTGCGGCTAATGGGAAAAAGAAAAAGGGTATGGGGAAAGAAAATTTTGAACATAAATAAAAATTAAAACCTACACCATCAATAGAACTTTAAGAAAAGTTAAATTGAAAACCATAATTTCGATATCATATAAAGAGATTGGCGCGTTGGCGTTAAAAAATCTCTATTTGTATACGTCTATCTTTATATATATATATATATATATATATATATGTTATTGTCCGTTTAACTTTTATTTACCGAATCATCCTGAAATGATTAATATACATAATACACTACTATTTTACATTTTCCTTGCTTGGCCTTTATCCCAAAGTACGAATAAAGTGATACACTGAATTTTTATTTTATACCGTGACATAAACTTTACAGCAGTAAAGCTAAATTGAGGTTAAATGTCGAAAATAATTGGTATAAACGTTATTACTATATTTAGACTATCACCAGGTTATTTTCTGGGTTGTGTGCATATGTGTTTAATAAACACTCAGTGTAAACTCTTAATTTAACTGTTGTTAGGTTGGATCTCAGTAATACCAACATCCAAAACTTAATTTTTCCATCTGCCGCAATATGTGATGTGGTGTAATACTTGTGAAATACGACAGATTAAATAGCTAACTTGCAAGCTCTTGGCTGCGTGTTTGAAATTATCTATCTTTACAGTTAACGCATTAAGTGTAAATGGCATCAACTTAATGCGTTAATTAAACTAGCCTAGCAAGTTACTGCAGTAAAGTTTGTGTCACGGTGTAATCTATGTCTGTTTTGCATATTTG
>JAWQRJ010005144.1:0-10474 GCA_033557515.1 Diorygopyx duplodentatus
GTCGTACAACAGGGCAATCTTGGTTGCATATATGGCATTTTTAATCATCCAAGAGAAATGCGTGACATATTCGCCATTTTAAAAAGCTTAACAATGGCTAGCGTTTTGTTTATTTTTGTGTTTACATAATCGATTGGTCGATTGAGAGACTTCTTTCAAAAAGTCTCATCATAATTGGTTGGACTGTAAAGCTGTAATTTACAATTGACATTTAATTGACAATTAGGTAATTGACATTTCAAGCTTGACAATAATTTAAATGTAATTTTAGATCACTTTTTTAGACTTTTAGAACGGTTTGATGTTGGAACGAATAATAAAACGTAACTAATCTGAACATACTTTTCGTGGCCACATCGAACAGTTTGATGGCCGTTTCATCGTCGCCCGCGCATGTCAATTTACCGTCCGAACGGAACGAGGCCCCGCGCGCGTTCTCCGTGAACCGCGACAGGCTTTTCACGACTAACTTCGTGATCGGCTTATAAACCTGCACGCTCAAAGAGCAGGTTACAGGGAAATGGTACTGTTCGACAGGCAAGAAGTCTATATATACAGTACGACCAGAGCTATCTTTGACGGAAGGGTGTTTCTGATCCATCCTTTCGGTGTCTTCCAAATTATCGTTTGAACTGGAATTTTTCTCGGGAACCGGTTGGGCTTGTAACGTTTCATGCTTTTGTTCGCGATTTTCTTCGGTTGTTTACCCACCTTCCCGATGAGCACGGTTTTTCTTCATAAAACTTTCTTCCATTTGTACCGACTATCGCTGTTTCACGTATGTACATCTATTTTATTGACAGTGCAAATGTTAGGTTAGAGTTTATTTGAGAGGTAATTGTCAAAGTGATATTTGTGTTTAAAAACTAAAAGTTACTAGGATGATGGGGTATTTATAAATAAATTTTGCTATACGGAGCGGTCGTTGGGATTTTATGTATAAACTTCATCATTTTTTTCAAATAAATCGTGTTAGTCAGTGAATCATGCTTTTTCAATAAAAAAAGGAATTATAAATACAATGCAATCAGTTATTCCCTTCTTTATTCAAATGGTGCGACTTTGGACAATGTATCCTGAACAAGTTTACCTAAATAAACGGGTACGTTCTGAACACCACTGCGGACTGTAGCAAATTAGACACGACATACGAAGATGGCGCTAGCAGTGAATAAAAATTTCAAATAAATTCGGCACGAGATATAAAGATGGCGGTAGCAGTCCATAAAAATTTCAAATCAATTGTTAGATCGTTTAGCATTTTCATGTGCATACTAATTTGGTATATTTACTTTCTCTCACCTGGAGGGTATAAAGAGAACTAGTAAATATACAAAATTAGTAAAGACTGCTTGCGCCATCTTTCTATCCCGTGCCGAATTCATTTGAATAATGTAATCATGTTTGAGAGAATCGCCAATTGCAACAAATAAAATACCTTGATCTCGACCAGGAAATGTAAATCCTTTATCTTTGACAACATTTGCAAACGATTGTTTATTTATTGTTACGCTAGAGTCAGTAATCAAGTTGGAATCGGTACAATTGAGATCACTGAAACCAGCGGAACCTCTCTCCACGGAGGAACCCGGGTTACTGATTTCGGCAGACTGCATCTCGCCGAGAATTAGCGGCGAGAACCGAATTCAGTTACGGCAAAACCGTCACGAAAAAAAAAACGAGAACGAACAAAATCAAGCCTTATATGATATTTAACGAAAACCAAAAAATAAAAATAAATTAAGTTACCTGCTCTAAACGAACTAAACAAACGAAATACTATGCAACCAGTAAGTGAGTTAATGCTTGCTAGCAAGTGGTATATGAAATATTTGTTTTCCACGATTTCATAAATAAAACTTCTGATATCAATTTAGATTGTTGATAAGTTTAGTATTGTGTTGACAAGTTTACAAATTAAGTTAATACACCTTTTTTTAAGTTCTTGTTTATATCCTGTAACAATAAACTTATAACAGCATATTTCCATACTCCTTCGCTTTTCAAACTTTAGTTGTTGACCAGATCATATAGTAGACCCATTGGTCACTTCGTAATGTCCGCAGGCTGACAAAGTTAAGTTGATGATACGCTACAGCTCCGAATTCTTCAATAACATGCCAATATTTATCATCAAAAGTCTTATCCAAAGAGTCCCTGATAGATAATACTCTATCCAAGCGATCTTCCTGTGTTTCAAATCCTTCATCTATTGCAGTTTGGATCGATTCTACCATCGAATCTTCCATGTTGGTGTCTCGAATAAAAAACTACGTATTGAAAATTATTGTTTGGTCGCTTCTTTCGGATATACCTTTAATAACACTTACCTCTGCACGTTGGATTGATCCTTCAAGGTGCTGTTGTTCAATCCCTTTTGTTGCACTAGGTCTTTCTTTGCTGACTTCACATTTAATGCAACTTACTGCGAGTGCAATAATAAAAAAATTACAAAAGCCGACAGCCATGGCTGGATTATTTATTATTTCTAATTTGCCAAGTGGTAGAGTTGGTTTTATATACTGTGTGCTATCACAGATTATTTAAGGACTTACTTCATCACAGAAATTGGTACAGAAGTGTGTTACAGATCAGATAATGTTCGGATGGTTTGTTTTGCGGAGTTAATTAATTGTGTAGGAAAAACCTGTGATCAAATCTGCTGAAGATATGGATCTACTGAACCTGATTACGAAAAATTCTACAAAGCACTATTTTGTTTTATCAAATACACATAAGTGGCTTTAAAATGATATTACTTTGTAATGTTGTGTTTAATGTTAGTCTTCATTTCTTGTAGATAATAGAATATACTTACCTAAAACTATTCTTACTTATCATGTAAGAATAGTACTTATCATGTACTTATCATTTATCATTGTCCCTTATTTATTTACATGAGAAAATACACTATATTCATACACTCTGTAAAAATGGTAAGGAACTGCAGCCACTACATTGACCCAAATATACTCGTGAGCTACGGAGTAAACTCCTTGGGATGATTCAACAACAGCCCAATTTCTTGTAGGGACTACTGTATTAAGTGATACAGTATTTAACTTTACTTAATCATGTCACAATTTTTAATCTAATAGAAAAGAACTAGGCTAGAAAAGAACTATTAAATAAATCGATCATAGATGTTTAAAAAGCGTAATCAATTTAATAAGTAATCCAATTTTGATGGTGAGAGAGAAGATTATAAATATAATAGTGGTTTGCTAAATATAATTAGATAATAACAAGTAAAAGTATTAAAAATAAATATGTGTGGCAATATAGTAAAAATAAACTGTTAACGACATATAATAAATGCTTTTTCGGCGAAGCAGAAAACAATCGACTGGCAATCATATCACCATGTCAGTGGATATGTCAGAGAGGATCAATTTTTACTCCTAAAAACTTCACAGGACTACACTTATCGCAGAGAGAATGAGTGGTTCACGTATTTGTCAATATTTAGTGTTAGCAGGTTGTTGGAGAACCACTCCTTAGCGTTATTTACAGTAATCGAGTGGTTTGTTAGGGCTGTTGGAAGCGACTTGCCACTAGCAAGGAGAGAGTCATCTATATACAACAGTGTATCGGCTCCATCCACAGACATTGGCAAATCATTAATATGCTAGAAGAATAGAATAGGGCCCAAATTAGATTCTTTGCTGGACACCACAAAGATTCTCTGCTCCGAGCTCAGATACTCTAGAATTAAATTCTACTGTCTAAACGTTGTTGTAGGCTTTCGCGGCCGGTGTTCATATCCTTTGGCTTTCCGGTGATCGCCGCGTCTGTGAAGCAACTCTCCGTTGACGTTTCGCCGCTCATTGCAGACGGCATCATCAGAACTAACTGATGAAACCTTATCTAATTTCTACATAACTAACGTTATTGAGAAATTTCTAATAAGTGAATCCAACAATTTTAATTAATCGTATTAAGTCTTCAAAGGTTTATTTATCAACCAGATCTCTAAATAAATCTTACTGCACAGTATTTTGCAAATATAACGTTAAATTAGGTTTATTCCGAAGAAGTAAGGTCAATAGGCAATTTCTTGGGGCTGTCATTTGGTGAAAATGTCATAATAGCAGGCCTAGTTGTTTAACTACAAACTTGTCGAAATTTCTTAATCGATCTTAATAAAAAACAGAGACTCTGCACATTTAGCAGGACTTGATCAACTTTACAGCTATGCTTTGTGCACGCGGGCGTTGGTGAAATATAATTGATGTGTAATTGTAACAACTTACACAAATAGTATAGATGCAGTCGTTGGCTATTTGTTAAGCCCATAATTTATGTAAAATTACTTCGAATTCCCTTCTGTTTCCTTTTATGTATGACACCTCTTAATAAATAAAAAAATCTTGATAATAACAAAAAATTAGACATCACGGAAGATACAGAAAGCCATGGAAAACAGTTTCACTGGGACGATTGGAAGAATTTAATGATAATTGAAGCTTTACGCAATCACCGGCCAAGGTTTAGTTGCGAAGATAGTCAGCCTGGTTCTCCGTTATCTAACTTACTTCCCGTCTATCTAACTTACATCTAACCATAAATTAGAAGCTTATTTGAACCGTTTAGGAATACTTTGTACCTAGAGGCTTATTTGATGTATATGAACGCTAAATTTTTGTAATAAACGTTAAACGTTATACAAGTTTACAAAGTACTTATAAATATAAATCAATCCATTTATAGATGAAATAACCACTAAAGAATTTAGTTCAAGGAAACAAATTACCGCCGAGACGGGGTTCGAACCTGTGTCTCCCGCTCTCCGGGCGAACGCTCTACCCATTAAGCTGTTTGGGGCCTACTCCGTCTCTTTAGTAATCCTCTCCTTGAAGATCACACCTAAAGCCTACACAAGTATATAAAATAGAGTCACGAGTAGCTCAATAGTTAAAAAGTCCACCCGGAAAGCGGGAGACACGGGCTGGAACCCCGTCTCGACGGCAATTTTGCAATCATATCGTTATTCAAACGTTAACAACAATTTCACGTTCATAATGTACGATTAATGCGTCTCAACGTATTCTTAAAGGGGTTGAAATTAAATTGACAGCAACCCTTCTATGTTTTTAATACTTGGGAGTTTTCTAATATTCTTTACATATTTAATATCATTTACATATAGATCGCAAAAGATACGAAACATTGAAATTTTGAATTAAAAGTCGTGCCCTTTAAAAATATTAGATGATCATTGAAAACGCAATTATAGCAAAACTTCAGAATTTTCCAACCATCACGGTTTTCCGTTTAAAATGCTTTCTTAGAAAGCAACAGCAAGCTAACATTGAAGTAAGATTTTTCACAAGGACATTATACTAAAAAGTTACAAAGCAAAGAAGAGTGGCAATTGGGGAGGAGATCAACTGAGCTACGCCAGTTATTGCGTAATTAACTTTTAATAATTATTAAAATTAAAAGATTAACTTTTTGAAATATCTGTAAATTACCTTATTAACGAACATAATTACAAGTACACGTGCATTGGTCCCCTCCTTAGTCTACAGTATTCACTACTTAGCCTACTACACTAAGTAGATGAAAGCAGCCTTTCTTCTGTATTAATCTCCACATTTTATAGATCGATTACATTTATGCGCCATATATAAGGCTATTAGCTGCATGCGCTCTGTTAATTATACAACCCGTGGTAATTCATGCTTATATATCGCTATTTGTGAATTATTTTAAATCGGCACAGGAAGCATATTTTTTGTAAATAGTGTTGGTGTAGGAGAGAGTATTCCAGAATGAAACATTTTTTCTTCTTTAATATGCAGAAAACACAAAAACAAAACAAAATTGTTGTGACTAGAAAATGAAATCAGTGGAATCATTGAGCACTAACATAGAATATAAAACAGAAAAAAAACTAAACCAGACTTAAAATAATATATGAATCGCATTGCTTCTCTTTGAAGTTCGTTTCAACAACATCGAAATATGTCCAAGAACATCGAAATGCACCTATGCTACCTAGCTGTCAGTTATCAGTTTTCCTTTGCTTATGACTTTGCTACTATTACCATTAAACTGAACACTTTTTAAGTCAAAGAAAAATGTTATTTATGTACATCCAATGTGATATGTTTCTCTGATATTCCTCATTGTTTGTGTGTTACTAATTTAGCTTGTACTGATTCTTATACTTGGGCTACAGGTTTCTCTTTAATATTTGCCCTTTGCAAGTCCATAAGTAAAACAAAAATCTTATTTTTGTAAGATAGTTTCTGGTGCATGTTACAAATGTTCAATGTGTGCACCCTAAGTCACCCGGCACACATCCCAACGGTAATCGATGTCCGTCCATATGTTCAATAGCATGTTTCTGTCAATGTCCGTCATAGCAGCAGTGATGCGTTCCTGCAATGCTTGCAGCGTTATTGGCATTGGGGGTACATAAACTTTGTCCTTCACATAACAACGTAGGTCGTATACCTATCTGAATGATTAATCGGATTTAAAAACACTGTGTATTGAGAGGTATACGACCTACGTTATACTTTACTTAAGTGTGAGTACTTTAAAACTTGTAAATACCATTTAACTTTTGGATACTATAACACCATTATTTCGGGGCTTGCCTATAGTTGACAGTGAAATAGAGCTCACATGGTTGTCCATTATCAGAAGTGTTGGATTATCTTTAATTGAGGAATATATTTCTCAAAATGATCAATAACTTCCAGAAACGTTTCGGATTTCATCCAATCAGAACTGATAGCAAAGTCAACGTGCCATGGTTAACACGCCATTTGTCATGTGATTTTAAATTATTTCCGAGAAAAAAATCATCATGGGCGATAGCGGTCTTCGTAGAGCATGGTAGTTCCATTTGGTCTCCTTTCGCCGCTTGTACATTAACTTACTTGCTTCACTCATTTTCCTGCTGTATATTTTTTTAGGATTTTGGACAGCTCTGTTGATGTTTCGTCCAAATTATACCTCTTGAACCATCACAAAACGTTTCAAATCCGGAATAAGCTGTTTCCAATTTGTGAAAATATGCTCAGGAGTGCGGATACTTAAACTGGATGACGTTTTCTAAAACCCCTAACTCACTCTAACCCATCTTCCTGGTTTACTGGTCAGTTTACGAGAAATTCTATTATCACCCTTAAAGTAATTTCACAGGCCAGCCTTCTGCGTTCAATCACAATCATACTATAATTAATTTTTGATAAGGTGGGAAGATATTTTATCAAATGTTCTCGCTGGGCTTCGGAAAATAAGACTAGGGAAAAGTCCCGTCCTTTCGGAAACTTTTCCGAAAGGAGGAAACATCTCCTTGGGATACGGAAGACTTCTATCGCAGTTTTGCGTTCGATTTTTTGCCATCTGCAAACTGATCTAACCACTAAACTGGCTACTTAGCATCAAACGAAACATGCATGGGATACAGTGGAACGAATCTGTTTCACTAAGCCCCAAATATTACCTCTAGCTAAAAAATCATTGCAGTTAAAAACATGGATATTTGGAATGTTACCTACTTTGTACTATATCAGTTTTTACGTTCCACTATGAACCATTTTAATAAATAAAATTACCTGTACAACTTGACTGCAGCTTCTGTTGGAAGCTGGTTTGTTTTTGAAGCTGTAAGTTATTATTATAATATATTATAGTAGTTATTTGCTCATTTGTATTAAAGTATTGTCCAAGAGCGCCACTTAGTTTGCTAAAGCACTCCTCTTTGTTGAACAAGAACTAAGAAAAATGTTCAGTGACGTTAACCAAAAATTCAAGCAATTGTACCAATTTAAATCCAACGATATCACAGGTAAGTCCAACATCCAAATAATTATAATACGGTAATTAACTTTTTCCTTTCAATTTGTATAAAATAAAACACTATACTGAAGTTAAGACAAAACATGTAATGCAAATAAAAATATAATATACATAGGTGAGTACTTCAATACTGCGAAAAAAATGTGATTGTATTTCTTAAACTAAAAACAATTATTTGTTTTCCTTTCAGATACGAGGAATAACGTTATTATTAATCGTTTACAATTAGTAAACTTATATCTTCTAATACCATACAAAATTTTAGAGATCACACATAAACATTTATATTAGTAATACTCGTAATACAAATTATGAATACTTTTAACTGTCCCTATATTAATAGACAAAAAAATTATGAGCATTGAATGACATCAATAAGCAAGTAAGTATTATCTTTATATAAATAAGTAAGTATTATCTTTATTCTTTTCTCTCTTTCTTTACCAAACGCTGTAATGACTTATTACGTTTATAAATCAATTATAATTTATTTTCACGAACAAAAGAATTTGAAAAGGACCTGCCTAATACAATCGTCGAAGGTGTTTCAACTTCCTAGTTCAGCGTAGTCCTTCACTTAATCAGATATTATTTGACTAAGTTGTGGACGATGGATCGTCTCATAAAAACTTATTTATTTTCCAAAGGCAAATTACAAACAACGTGGTTAACAAACGTAGTTGATCTGATACGTAGTTAAACTAATACGTAGAACCTACATAAATCGAATGTAATTACTCTTAACCCTTAATTACTCGCATGGGGTCCGAACACCGTCGAATTTTTCGAAAAATTCGACTTTTGCGAGACGGTCAGTCAGAATGCATTCATTATCATCCCACGATGATGTGATTTTCTTTGTGCGAGTAATTGACGGTTAAGAATAAATTCTTGAAATAACTTAACTGTTTAACTCAATTTTCTTTTACTCACCCAGATGGTCGGGTTCAAAATTAAAGTACACTCGTGTTTCAGAGTGAGAATGTCTGCCTTCAGCTACAATTCCGCCTAAGCGAAAATAATAGATTTCCAAATGACCAAATGAATATCCAATAATCCATTAACCATTAGCCGAAGAGCCTCAAGGCTGTACTAAATCCCGAAAAATCTTGTTATTTCTTGCTGTCAAGTCTTCGTTAAGTTTTGATGTTGCTACTTTTTTATCACAATCTCTTCTCTAGTCCCATCACTATCGTGTTAAAAGTTAATTTAGTCGCTGTGTGTGTTTTCGCTCTCGACCAGATTAAGTTGAAAAACTATCATAGAGTGAATTTCGCCTTTTTCCAAACGTGTAATAATATTATACTTTATATCTTCTGAAATAAAGTACGTATATTATTATTATCTTGAAAAGATTCGGTTTATAAAGTAAACAGAACCAACCCCCGGAAGTTTCAAATAATGGCAAGCTATAAATGTGGTAACAATATTTAAATTTAAATCATATCACTCTACGACATAGTTATTATTATATTACAGAAAATCAATTTCTATTGTACACTGCAAAAGGAAGGAGCCAAAAACTTTTAGGTTGTTTTCTTAAACATGGTCAGGAACATCGACGCCGGATACAGCCTTATTGGCTAAAGTAGTCACACAATTGTTTTCCGATAAACTATTTGCTCCAATCCTGTTTCTTTTACGGCGTCAATTTTCTCTATTGATTTACACTGTCCCTTTTCTTTCTTTTTATTGTGAACATAAAGCCCCCAAGGAGCCCGGGCCGTTCCCAGTTGCGGAGGTCGTTCAGGATTAATGTTCCAGAAATTATCTAGACCTATCTCTCCTAGTGCACACATAGCCGTATCAATAAAACGGGATTGAGCTGGGATATTTCCCGGGGCGTTATCTGTTTAATTAGACTCCTACTACATATAGGCGAGAAAATGGAAAATGAGCAAAGAAACAACGGATTTCAGTTGGAGACAGAGAGGGGCGATCGTTCGCACGAATTTATGTGGGGCTAAGTCGGTGCCAAGTAGACTGCACTAGAAAAAGGGATGAGCAAAAAATATAGCAATGAAGTTGCCCAGATTCGGCCCACTATTTCAGTGTTTAGGGGGACAACGGTCGATAAAGCGCCGGCAGAATCTAGGCAACGAACGCCGATTTGGGACAAGTTGTAAAGTGGAATATATTCCTCACGATGCGTAGCATCCGATGCTGAGTCGCTAGAGTAGGGATTTCTATTTACTGCCGTTTTACTAGATTGTACTACAACGGTCATAGCGCACTCTGTCTGTCTGCACTAATCCTCGATTATCTTGTTGAGTATCTTAACGCTCTTAGCGAGCCTCGCAGATAAAGTATAATTGTAACATTGATTGGTAAAATATCGGCCGATTATACGGCTATTGGATAAAATAAGCAGAATAGAAGCGTTGTTGTTATTGAGAAAATGCCATTTAAAAAGGAACGTTTTTGGTGTCTAATAGAGAAATATTCGAATGTTTACGAAAATGTTAGATTTACTCAGAAACGCGTTTTAGCACAAATCTACAAATACGTTTATTTAGCGCACCAGAGGCTGCTGGGACTGTTTTACTACTTAGTTTAGCTCCTGCTGTTCAATGTACGGAAATAATCGAATGTTTACGAAAATGTTACATTTACTTAGAAACGCGATTTAGCACAAATCTGCAAATACGTTTATTTA